>JADWQK010000792.1:0-233527 GCA_017933935.1 Sesamia nonagrioides | reverse complement strand
ATTACCTGACGCTACACCTAAATTCTTAAAGGCTCGCCCTGTGCCGTACCCTTTGAAGGAGAGAGTAGAAAAGGAAATTGAACGTTTCGTACAAGAAGGGGTTATTCGTCCTATATCGTATGCAAAATGGGCAACCCCTGTGGTACCAATTATTAAAAAGTCAGGCGAAGTTCGTCTTTGTGGGGACTACCGAAGTACAGTCAATCAAGCTACCGAGTCTGACACATATCCGATGCCGACTGCAAGCGAGGTATTTGCTACAATTTCGGGTGGTAAATTCTTTACTACGTTAGACTTAAACAGAGCTTATACACAAGTGACTGTAGATAACGACACAGCTAAGCTATTAACACTCAACACATGCAAAGGTTTATTTACCGTACATAGATTGGCTTTCGGTGTAAAGGCATGTCCAGGTATTTTTCAGCGGTTAATGACATCGTTGCTAGCAGGCATTCCAGGTGTTGCAATACTAATTGATGACATCATAGTCAGTGGACACACCGTTCAGGAGATGAGCCAGCGGTTAGACACAGTTCTAAATCGGATCAAACTTGCTGGATTACGACTAAATAAACACAAGTGTAAATTCGCCAAAGAACGAGTTGAATTTTTAGGATTTGTAATAGATGCATACGGTATTCATCCGGCACTGAGTAAGGTGGAGTCCATATTGAAAACACCTGAACCTAAGAACGTACGAGAACTGCAAGCGTTCCTCGGGTTATATAACTTTTATGAACGGTTCATACCACATAAAGCGACCGTCCTCGAACCGCTTCACCGTTTATTGGACCGATCAAAAACATGGCAATGGACTGAGGTTGAACAAAAAAGCTTTGATACGGCAAAGCGTTTACTGTCATCAGACATGACATTGATACATTACGATTTAAGCAAACCTTTAATACTGACGTGTGATAGTTCCGAATATGGGGTGGGTGCAGTGTTAGCACACGTCATGGAAAACGGAACTGAACGCCCGATTGCTATGGGATCCAGGACACTACACACGCATGAGCGACGATACTCGCAACTCGACAAAGAAGCAACAGCAATTATGTTTGGCATACAGAAGTTTCACAATTATCTAATGGGCAGATCTTTCACTATTGTTACAGACCACAAACCTTTGCTTGGTATTTTGACCCTAAAAAACCTATGCATAATGTCCTATCACCGCGTCTAACAAGAATAGCAATTACACTCACGTCACATGATTATAATATTATATACAGACCAGGGACACAGATTGGTAACGCCGATGGACTCAGTCGCTTACCGCAACCAGTACCAGAAGAACCTGAATTGCAGGTTGGAGATATTTTACTAATGGCAGAAACCTGCGATGACTTTCCAGTCGACGTTAACGATCTAATTGTAGCGACCAAGAGAGATAAAACGTTATCACGTGTGGTACACCATATGCTGAACGGTTGGCCTCCTAAGGTGACCGACGAAGAATTACGACAATATTGGCTACATCGTGCAGAGCTGTCACTACAAGACGACTGTGTTGTGCTAGGTTGTCGTGTAGTGGTGCCACCAGCATTACGTCAAACAATGTTACGAACGTTACATAAAACACATAGTGGCATAGTACAGACAAAAGCAATGGCTCGAAGCTACGTTTGGTGGCCAAATATTAACAACGACATAGAAGCCTTTGTACAAGGCTGCAATATTTGTTTGGAAAACAGACATATGCCGCCTAAGACTACTTATGAATGGGTAACACCCAATAAACCGTGGTCCAGGATCAACGTTGATTTCGCTGGTCCATTTCAGAATAAAACTTTTCTAATCATTGTAGATGCGTACTCTCGTTGGCCAGAAGTTTTTATAGTCAACAATATGACGTCAGAAACAGTAATTCGGCACCTCAGAAATATATTTGCAACTCATGATTTATGTGAGACATTAGTTTCAGATAATGGAACATCATTTGTTTCAACAGAAATGAATAATTTCTTAACTGCAAATAAAATACGACATGTAACTACAGCACCTCATCATCCTGCCACAAACGGTTTAGCAGAAAGAATGGTGCAAACAGTAAAAGACAAGCTACGAAAAATGGAGGGCATACCTTGGGAGCTTAGATTACTGAGGATGTTATTGGGCTTACGAGTGGCTCCTTGCAGTACTACGCAAAAAAGTCCGGCAGAACTACTAATGAATAGGAAGCTTAGAACACTTCTCAACACTATACATCCAGATAATATCAGAAGTGAAAAGACATATGTGCAAATAGAAAAAAACCAGAATAAGAAGCATAGAGAGACCACTATTGGTCAAAATGTGATGTACAGGAATTTTAGCGCTGGACCAAGATGGTTACCAGGCGTTGTTAAAAATAAGGAAGGCCCATCTAGTTACAGAGTGGAAACTCAGAAAGGCGACATAGTAAATAGACACATTGACCAAATTATTAAAATCCAAGGATCTAAAGAGGCAACAGAACAAAGTAGTAGCAATAGCAATAAAGATAGTTATGGATCAGGTGAAAATGTTAATTTAGGTGAACATGAAGAAGAACAAAATACAGAAAATATTGAAAGTCAGGATATGATAGAGATTCCAAGAGAAATGGGAAGAAATGTTGGGAATCCCCAGCACATCAGGAATAGAACCAATATATCCTAGTAGGAGATTTAGAAACAGGTCACACCGACGTTCGCAATCTCCATATGTAAGACCGGTACCCAATACTGATGGTGATGCTTAAGTTTTGATATTAGTAATAATTAGTTTCATTCATTTATGTTATTATAGTGGTAAGATATTTTGTAGGATATTATGTACTCTTAAGGGAAAGGTATGTTATGTATGAAGTAGGTATTTGTTATCTTATTATAATGAATAAGTTAAGCAATGTAGGGTAGGTGTTATATTTGCCACTTCTCAGCTACCTAGCAATAAACATGGAGTGATTTCTGTAAATGTGTTTTCTTAAATACAATATGGTCTAACTGCAATGCTTCGATATCGCCTTCGGGTTGTGGAGATCAGACGGCAGTCGCTTCACGGAAAATGTCGGAAGTTTAGCGAAAATCAGCAGTTAGACTGGTAAAGCGGATCCCAGACTCCAAAGCTGAAAAGCTACGGATTCGACTGGTGTTAACGCTGAGATTATGATGACTAAAATGGATACAGAATCATATTGCTGATGTAATCCTCACTTATTTCCAGACACTGCCACGAATGGTATTTGGAGAGTGCGAATCGTGCGGGCGCGTGTGAGTTCGCGCCCGATTGCTTCCGCTCCTGTATCGACTGTGTGTCCTGTATCAAGTGTGCTCAGGTAAATTAATATTTATTAGTTGTATCCCGCCTTTTACATAAGTCCAGGTTTCCTCAAGATGTTTTCTTTCACCTTTAGTCATTAGTGTCCAAGATATAGTTAGAAAGTACATATAACTTTAGAAAAGTTACGTTGGTACTTGCCTGACCTGGTGTCGAACCCGCGTACTCATACTTGAGAGGCTGGTGTTTTAACCACTAGGCCACCACGACTCCACTGATCGACGACATGACGCTTTAATTACATGTCGTATAAATGTAACATTTACTTAAAAAAATTGATATTTCCAGTGTATGCTGTACCACTGCATGTCTGACGCGGAGGGCGACTTCGCGCTCCACCCGTGTGCGTGTGCTCCGCCTGACGAAGCCTGCGCTAAACGGTATGCTTTTATTTATTTACTAGCTTTCCGCCCGCGGCTTCGCCCGCGTGTAATTCGGTTATATCGCGCTTTTTAGATTTCCCCTCGGGAATATCAATTTTTTCAATAAAAGGTAGCCTATGTCCTTTCTCGGGGTCTAAAGATTGTCTGTGCCAAATTTCACCAAAATCGGTTGAGAGGTTTAAGCGGGAAAGCGTAACAGACAGAGTTACTTTCGCATTTATAATATTAGTATGGATTCACTGATACTACAACTCGAGTGCGAGTTAACTGTGCACCTCGCATGAATGTCTCCCGCTTCCCCGCGCGGCGCCTCGCATTCGTCGTAAGGGCTCAGTAGCGATAGCATCTTTTTTACAATTGTCTAAATACAGTTTAAATCCCCTGTTGTTATTACCGTTTCTGGAGTGGAGTTTTTGCTTTGTTAACTTTTTTTTTTTATTAAGTTTGTTTTTTACATTTTCGACGCATTTGTGAAGCCTGTTGGTTGCACCAACATTATATTTCATTCCATATGTATCAATTTAATTGCAAAACGTCATGAGTAGAATGATCTAGTATCATGACGCTTTGTCATCAAAACAACCTTTTATTACCATAAAAAAAAATGTAATTTATATTTTTTTAACATAATTCTCATTTTTTACAAACGGTACCGTCCGAATGCTAAACGCGACCAATTAAAGGCTCGCCCACCTGCCATCACATACAACTACGTCGACGGCGTGCTTACGTGCCCTCAGTGTGCACGAAGTTTCGCCGCCAAGATAGGCTGTTCGTCCTCCGTGGCGCAGCGGTCAACACGCCTGCCTGCGACGGGGAGGCCCCGGGTTCGATCCCCGGCCAGGTCATGATGAAAAAAATGATCTTTTCCTGATTGGCCTCGATCTTGGATGTTTATCTATATATGTATCTATTATAAATATCGTATCGTTGAGTTAGTATCCCATAACACAAGTCTCGAGCTTACTTTGGGGCTAGCTCAATCTGTGTGATTTGTCCGTATTTATTTATTTATTTTATATTTATAAGCCATCTTCGGGGGCATGAGCGGCAGACCGCCTAGGAGTGGAAGTGGTTGCCGTGGCCGAAATCGGTCGGGAACATCTTCATCATCACCGTCCGAATGACGTCCCAGAGAAGGTGCACAGTTAACACGCTCGAGTTATAGAAGAATATGTCATGTTGGCGACGACAACAAATGTAGGGGGAATACGCAATGAAATGGACACATTGTGAAACAGACACTGACTGATGTCTTAGATTTTTTGCACGAAAATATTCCTGTCGTTTGGTTATTGGCAACACTGATGAACATAGACAAACCCACAATAATGTTGTCATAGACATATCGAAATGAGGAGATCCGCAGAAGAACCAAAGTCACCGACATAGCTCTGCGAGTCGCTAAACTTAAGTGGCAGTGGGCAGGGCACATTGCTCGTAGAACCGATGGCCGATGGGACAGTAAGGTTCTGGAGTGGCGGCCACGTATTGGAAGACGCAGCGTAGGGAGGCCCCCAACAAGGTGGACCGATGACCTGGTGAAGGTCGCGGGAAGCCGATGGATGCGGGCAACACAAGACCGGTCAGCGTGGAATGCCTTGGGGGAGGCCTTTGTCCAGCAGTGGACATCTATAGGCTGAAGAAGAAGAAGAAGACATCGACGCTGGAAAACAATTTTGTCGTATCTCGAGAAAAAGGGTTTTTTTATTGCATAATTGAATTCAGAAAAAAATACCGCATCCGGCGGTTTGATCAACATATTCCTACGATGGTTCTTTTTATGATACGATGTTGAGTTTTTCTAAACATTTTTTCTGAATTCATTGCAATACACACAATAACAGCGCGTCAGGGTGCCCGTGCAGCGCATTGTCAGCGGTTGTGGCTACCATGACTTTTCATTACGAGACTCGATCATACGCATCGACCGTGCTTGGCGCTTCGTTGGTTGAGAGTTCTTATAACCTTGAAGCCCGAGCCAAACACGGTCGATTTTTTTTTTTTTTTATGACTTGTTTGACATTACGAGCATGGCAGTTGAGAGTTTGTCATGCTCACTCACATGTCTTGCTGATGGTGGCGCGTGTTGTTGGGTCATTTGGTTCCCTTCAAAATGGTTGAGCTAAGTGGGGCTGATGCGCGCGTCATACTCGTGAACGGGGGCCGTCAGTGGAGACTGGTCATCTCTTAGCTGCCAGTGGGCTTAATTAATTTTCTATCTTTTCGTTATTTTTTATAATTATACATTGTGCTCACATGATAGAAGCAACAGAAATATGTAACGAAGACATGTAATCCATATTATGATTTTATAAGAGTGTCCATGGAGTTTCTTGCACGTTCTTCTCCATAGAGATCTACGCTTTGGAACGTGCAATTTAGCTTCACTTTTCTTGGACTGACCGACATTGACTATTCAAAAGCACCAACTGTTGGTTAATCCATACTAATATTATAAATGCGAAAGTAACTCTGTCTGTCTGTTACGCTTTCCCGCTTAAACCTCTCAACCGATTTTGATGAAATTTGGCACAGACAATCTTTGGACCCTGAGAAATAACATAGGCTACCTTTTATCCCGGAAAAATATGATGTTCCCGAGGGAAATCTAAAAAACGCGATATAACCGAACTCCACGCGGGCGAAGCCGCGGGCGGAAAGCTAGTTTGAAATAAACAATTTTGATTTTGATATCAATGATCGAGTCTTCGTGATGAAAACTCATGGTAACCACACTTATCAACCGCTGTGCGATCGGTAGACACAGGTGTAGACAATTTTATCCACACCAGTGTCAACCAGCAACCATAGGGACGAGAAGTTAGGGTCTTCAAGATGACGGCGACACCGGCACCAGCTGTCATTGCGGACATATACACAGACCTCGGCACGCTGCAGGAAATGGAGCTTCAATGAGTATCCCGGGTAATTTAGGTTTGCCATATCTGATAGACATCTAATTTAGATCTCCGCCAAGAAGAGCAGCTGAGGCTTATCAGTCTCTAGGTGGTGATGGACTGCATTGCAGTGCAGACTTCGAATGTTGGAGAAGTGCAGTTGGAATGAGACAACGTGCTTCTGCTGGGCACACCTACTTTTCTTAATACGACTTTTCATTTTATAAAAACAGTGAATAGGAAGGAAGATGGCAGTTGAGCGAGGTGGTGTAATTTTCTGCCGGGAGGACACGGCGCAGCATACGCTGGCAGACTGTCGCATGGGAAGAGCTGCGCCATGCCCTCATCGCTGAAGTAGGCAGTGAAGAGTCCTAGGGTGCGGTGGTTTCCTTCTGCGAAACAGTCGTCTCACAGAAGGAGGCTGAGGAAAGGGAGAGGGAGATCTAGTCCACCCACCCGGCCCGCAGCAGGCGTCAGCGGAGGGCGCATAACGCCCTAAATGGGTCCAGGGGTGGCGGCGCGAGGTGTTCCGAGCTCGCCACTCTTAGACGTCAGGAGGGAAGTTAAACACTTCACTCCCCTCTTGCCGCCTTGCCCTTCTTCACCATCAGCCCTTTAATCTATAAAAATCAAGTCATTTATTCAAATTAGGCTGAGAATCAGCACTTTTTGAATGTCAATATTACTTAAGACAGTCCCGCAAAACGCCCACCCATCGACACTTCCTAGTGCTTTCGCTGGGACGAAGAAGTGGAGGAGCAAACTCCCAAGCAGCACAGCTGTCTGTTCATTAAATAAAAACTTTTTTACAAAAAAAATAAAAACAACCGATTTCCAAAAACCACTAGAAAGTGAAAAATAACTAATTTCGGAAGTCGGTGTCTTTGGTTTTGTATATTCATTTTTGACACCGACTTCCGAAATTAGTTATTTTTCACTTTGTAGTGATTTTTGGCAGTCGGTTGTTTTTTTTTTGTAAAAAAGTTTTTATTTTACACTTTTTAGTTATTAAAAGTACTATGTATTCAGGTGCATCCGGTCACACTGGAAGCTGACGCAAATATAGTTGGGAAACGACGTAATTTTGTTTACTTTAATTTTTACCCGTAAGTATTCCCTCAACTGCCTATGGTCTTCATCCTCAAATTTACTGCAGACCATTATTTTAACGAAATGGGTGCAAAGGTCTCATCAATATAAATGAATTGAGTCCAAATACAAGGTATCTATCTGTAAATCGTTTAGGAGGTCCCTGAACTGACCTTTGTTATCATCATCAGCACCCTAATGACAGTCACCACCCATCTAGGTGTAAGGTTCTTGTCAAAACAAATTATTCAAGCACAAACACGACTGTCTTCCGGCTCCATCGTCAGATCTACTCCAGACCTTTATTAAATTGTAGTGCTTTAAAATAATGAAAATGCTAAGAAATGCACTAGTCGCCCCTGCAATTTTTGAAAGTTTCCCTAGTTTTCTCTGGTCTTCACCATCAAACCCTGATATCCTTATCATGGGACCACCTTGAGAACGTCTTCTTTCCAACAGAAAAAGAATTATCAAAATCGGTTCATAAACGACGAAATTATGTGCAAACAAACATAAAAAAAGCATATATACGGTCGAATTGAGTAACCTCCTCCTTTTTGAAGTCGGTTAAAAAACATATGACTTATAATACTATGTATAGTGACTGCCTGACATAATGACAGTCACAACTCAATCCATCTAGGTGTAAGGTTCTTATAAATGCTAATTAATCAAGCATAAACACAACGTGCCCTCAACTTTCTCTCGGCTCCATCATCAGATCTACTGTAGACCTTCATTATAACCCATATGGGTGCAAAGATGTCATCAATACAAATAGTTGAGTCCAAACACAAGGTAACTACTGTAAATCGTTGAGACGACTGGGCAGGCCCGTCCAGAATATCTATAGACACTGGTTTAAAGTCTTCACCTACCCAGCGACGCACAAAGGTCACACCTGGTGTCCCAAAAATCTGCAACAACGTGAAGAATATCGACTCCCGGAAAATTAAAATAACTTTATCGAGGCATTTTGTTTTTCAAACTGCTTACTAAATATTTTACGGACATTAAATAAACGAACTTACCTCAAAGTTTGATTCGTCTGACCACACGATATTTGACCAATCTTCTGCAGTCAAACTTCCGTGTTTGAAAGCTCGTTCATTTCGAGCTTTCTTGTTGTCATCCGAGAGCCATGGCTTCGTTCTGGCTTTACATCCTTTCAAACCAGGGATCGTTTGGACCGAACGGACCAATGGGCGGTACAAACGATCCCAATTAGACGCAATTGTTATCTAAAAACGTGTTCGCCGATTAGGGGGCTTCTTCCTGAACTCGTCTGCGAGTTGTGCGAGCAGAAATTGGTTTCCTCATTTCTACTGACAATCCAGCAGCAAGTTCGGAAGATGTTGTTTCCTATTTTTAACGACTCTATCATTAACCGACGATCTTGACGGTCTGTAGTGATGCGCTTGCGCCCGGCTTTAGGCCTATTCTGATGAGATCTGGTAGCAGAAAATCGCTCAATAGCATATTGCACGGATTGGCGCAAACATTTCACAGTTTTGGAAATCTCCACTTGTGATTTCATCTGCTCATGCAAAAACTGTATTTGTAAGTTTTTTTTTTTTCTAACGAAAGTTGGCTTCTTTTTGCATATTATAACGATACCACTCCAATCTACCGAAAACAATCACCAAAAGCATATTAAACTAATGGATGTGTTCACAACGAAGGGCAGTAGTGAATTGATAAATAAATACTAAATCTGCAAAAATATCAAAGCCATCCAGGTGTTTTATTCCTTTAACGGCACAAGTGATTATTTCTAATCTTTTTAGATGTCGACAAAAGAATCCTTAAACAATAGCTTTTTTTTACCGTATTTGCCGTGCAACTGCGAAATTTTTAGGGTGCTCAATATGGGCCTATCCAGCTTCTGGCCTAGGGGGGTGCAAGTCAGGCCTTGGGGAAGGCAAGTCAGGCCTAGGGGCGGGCAAGTGAAATTTTTAGAGTGGGTAATCTTTGTGCGCTATAGTCGGACGCGGTTTTTCGGCAATTACACCCTACATTTTGTTAGTGTCGACTGCGTGGTTTACTTAAAAGTAACCGTTTATACTTTGTTTAGTAATAAGGGGAAGTTATACATGTTCTGCGAGATTTTCGTTTTTTTTTTGTTCTCTCGCCGGGTTGGTAAAATCCTCAATGGATGTCCGCCGCCCTGGGGTGGGCGACGGGATCTGTCAGCCTTTTATTTACTAAAACCACCCCGGTGTCTCTTCAAACATGAGCGCGCGTGGGGCCGCGGGAGTCTAAATTCTTCCACGGGGCTGCCTCCCCTACCCCTACCTGGGTACGCCTATGGTGCTCAATACTTTTGGCTAAGGCCATATTTGAAATAAATAGCATGTGTGGTTGCTTGGCAGGTGGATGGGCGTGAGCCTGCTGAGCCTGCTGGTGCCGTGCCTGTGGTGCTACCCGCTGCTGCGCGGGCTGCACCGCGCCGCGCGCCTCGCGCCCGGCGCCGGGGGGCTGCACGCGCCCGCGCCCGCCTAGCGCTAGCCACAACCACTGGGCAGAGGGACAACTGGAAATATATCACTACATTGTTGACCCAACCAGTAACAACTTACAAAGAACAAGTCCTAAAACATGCTGACATAAGGAGAAACTATCATGAAATAAACGCATCAGACCAAGGAACTGAATAACCGTTTAAACCAAACCGCATAACGCGTTAGAGAAACTCATAAACAAGTCGTTTATTCAAATAATGTGAAACCGTCAGTGTAATTGAAATTACATCTCTACAGAATTGCACAAACCGTCATAATATTTTGTTAGAAATCCGCCATTTTGGCCAATAGAATTCCATTATAGTGTTAATATACATGCACAAAGAAAACCATGCATGAAATAAAAACGGAAGTGATTTTTTTTCCAATAGATGTACGTATTTTTTAGATCTGACAACACACGACGCTAACACCTTTATAGTATTAATTCTTTTTTTTATATAAGACAAGGAGTGTGGTTTAATAAAGCCAAAGAGGCCAGTGTTGCAAGACATTTTTCTATGATAGCAACACTGAAAGCTTAGTGAAGTGACAAAGTTGATGTGGTTACCATATGAGACATTTTTTGGAGTGGCAACGTTTTTTCTTTCGCTTTTTTATACCCAGTGTCAAAGTTATAGTGTTGCTGTGTATGGTGTTGCCACTGTAAGACTTATTCGGTGTTTTAGCGAAGTATCGCATCGGATTGCGCTCATCAATTCGTCATGGTCTTTGATGTTAAACATAGTGCTGGGCCACATTTAGCTTTTTAATTTTATTTTTAACGCCCAGCACTATTATATAAAATGTTATATTGTGCCATAATGTGTATGTTTGCGGCATTATCTTTTTTATTTACAATTTCTGTCTTCCACGGCTTAGCATTGGTTTTTGAAATTGTTGTTTGAAAACGTTGAATTTCTTGTCGCGATAAAGTCGAGAATATAATGCAGATGCTATTTCTATTAATTGATGTATTCATAACAAAGTATGATATACAAAATGTTAACATATCCCATTTATTGTTACAAATTTAACATTTTAAAGCTTCTTTATTCGTCTAGCCTAAGTTTAAATAAAGTTTAAAAGTTAATCTCAGTTCAATTTAAAAATATTTCGTATTTAAATTTTAATTTAAAACTTGTGGTTTTTCTTAATAAAATATTTAAATTTAGGCTAGATTTTTTAAAATATTTGTACTATAGATTACGCATTCTTTTTAAATTAGAATTATTTGAAAATACGGGTAGTATTGTTACCTAGACAGCGGCATTATTTTTTTTCAAAGTTGTAATTTTTTCCTATTATTACATATTACTACGTAAAAATTAATGTGTATTGTAAATTTTAATATTCGTAATGTCATTGAAACAAAACGTCATATATTTATTATTAGTGTTAAAATATAGTTGACATTAATCTGGTTGAAATTAAATATAATATCAATGTTTCAAATAATTATGTACGTTTACAATATAGTTTTAAGTAAAAAAAAAAAAAAAAAGTTTTTTATAAATTCACGCAAACACATTTTCTCACCGTACGACGCTAATGTTGACTAGTCTATGGATCAGTATTTTTTTCCAAAATCATTCACTAAAAATATTATTTTTCGTTGAATTCGAAAAAATAAAACGACCAAAATGTTTTTGTATATTTATAAATAAGTAAATATTCGCGAAAATGGTTCTGGTTATCTGTTTACGAGGTGTGTCACTCAAAATCAAATTCAAAAGCACTTTAACACAATATTATTAGAAAGGTAATAAAATATAAAATCTTGAAAGTTTTTGTAAGATACGAGGGCTCACTTACGAAAATTACAAAAGATTTTATATTTCGATTTGCGTTTGCGATTATTCGATCGCAATCGGGAATGCGTCAGGATCGAACTCTTACTTACAATAAAGGCAGGTTTTATTAAAATACTGGAACATTCAGTGTAAGACCTCTATACAGCGCAGACCACAACCTTTTTCGTAAAAATTTGTTACTCCGTACTAAAAAGCGAAAATTTAATACTGTATCAAATTAAGTAAATGTATTCAATGTTTAATTATAATAAAAATAATGTATTTTAACTGTTTTTTAACGTAAATAAAACATCAAATGAGTTTGATACAAATCAATCATACTACCTACTTAGATATATGAAGAGACTTTAAAATATTTACTGTAGTACATTTTAAGAATAATTAAAGAAAGTATCAGTGTTTAGTGTCTCTAAGCGTATTGGTATCAAATTTGATTAAAAACCAAAGTAAAGTGTAAAGGAAGGCTCGTGCATAAGCACGGCCTGATATGGTTGTTTAAAAATGAAGATAAATGTATTGAAAAATATGAAATAAATACCTAATCGTACATACGTGCGTATATTATTTCAACCCTGCACCCTAATGACGTATGCGAATAAAACTATCCGGAACAGGAGTGAACCGTATGCCTAATTTGAGTATTAACTTCAGAACTTGTTGAGAGACACGGTGGGCGTAACGTTCATAATATGAACCTTGCCCCCTCGTCATGTTTCGACAACCTGAGATCTTACAGGTTTGAAACCTGAATTTTATATTAGTGACGAATGCGTTTAGCTATCGTGACAAGAAACAAGAAACCGAAACTAAGTAATCACTTAATAATCATAAGAAAACTGGTGAGCGCAAGGTGTAAACAGCCATTGCTCTAACAAGCAATATCGACCACACAAAGGCCGTCACAAATTATAGCGAATATTAAAATGTGCGTCACATTTCCGTCACTAAAGGATGTGATACTTGCCAAGTCGCTAGCAGATTAGGCGCAAGGTTCTGAAGGTAATATTTGAGTTTACGAGACTCGATCGTCGATATCGAGCGCGTTTGGCGCTCTCATTGGTTGAGAGTTCTTACAACCTTGAAGCGGGCCAATCGATGAGTCAAACGCGCTCGATATCGACGAACGAGTCTCGTAATGAAAACTAATACTAGGCCTACTGGCCCTGTCATGTCATGGCATGGAAATAGTTATTTATGCCACTGTCAAGCAATGATAGCTATTGTAATACGAGTGATCAATAGATCAACACAAGTATCCAATCGATGCCAATAATTTTTACACCATGTTATATTTTATCCCAAATACATTTAGAAATTGTTGCAGTGTGGTTACCGAGCGCCCCACGCAGCTTACGATAGATCGTAGAACATGTGCGCGCGCAACAGCTGACACCAGAGGTCAACGCACCACGCTTGCCCGCCCGAGTGGAGCTTTGACCACAATTTTATTAAGACAATCAAGTAGAATAGCAAGCTCATAACATTGTACATAGATTCTTTACTTAAAAATAATGGACACGTGTTTCGAGTATCGCATAATTAAAAAATAATGTATACCCGCCCCAATCGGAGCCGACTTGTCTTTATAAGAACCAGTGTCTTTATGTTAAGACCCTTCCACGCGATAAATCGCAAGCTGAATCATTTTGAATCCTGTGGCGAAGTTTGAATAAGTATATTCATCATTATCAACCTTTTTATCGTCCCAATGCTGGGCACTGGTCTCCTCTCATACAGAGAAGGATAAGTATATTATAATTACTTATACAGTATGTTAAATAACAGAGGGCGTTCCCTTAAACTCGTTAATATATATCATTAATAGATTAAAATAAAAATATCAGCATAGAAAAATAAGCATAAAAAAATCCGAATAAAAAAAATTCTAATTGGAAATAAATTTGAAACCTCCTGTTTTAAATCAAAATAGTAGTCGTCATGTATAAAATTGCGACGTTGCCGTCTTTCATGTTCGCGTGTACAGTGTGTTACTTTTACATGTCAATTTAAATTTTTTATTGAATATTTTCTTATTGGAAAAATTTTTAAAACATTTTGTTTTCGAATGGAAATATTTTTTTAGCATGTATGTATGCTATACTATTTCGGGTTAACGGGAACGCCCTCTGTTAGTTAACATACTGTATATTATTTTGATGGACATTTCTTGTCCACTGCTTCATAGGTTCTGAAAGTCGGCTCAATAACTTAACTCAATGAATGTTGTTAGTGTGAAAATGTAAGCTATTGGCGCCAATTCTGTTGTTCTAATTTTAAATTAAGTGCGTCTTTTTCTTTCCATTTCTGTATGTAAACTGGCGTATTTTTAGTCGCCATGTTTATAATCGCGTCTAAATTGTCTATGGACTATCTTAATTTGGTACTAGCCCCGCACGATGATATTGCGATTGGCGGCCATCTTGGTGACGTAGTCGAACTCGCACCGTCGGTACCGTTTGCAAGTTCAGTCCGCGCTTACCCACTTACGCACATCGAATATTTTTGTTAGCTTTTTTGTTTTTGTTATCCTGACTTATTGTTTTTCTTGAGTTTTGTTGTTTAGTTTTGTTAACTGTTACTCGTTAAAATGAATAAGAAAATAATTAACAGTCATGCTCGTGAAATTATAATTAAAGTGGACAATTATTTTGTTAAAGAGGAAGAGGACTGTAAGTTAGTTCTTGAAAGTATAAACCGTGCTAAAAAAAAAAGTGCTTCGGACACTACTGAGGATATTTTAATACCTAATATATATATATATATAGATAGCTAATAGTTATCAAAAATATTTTGCAAAATTCTACCGAAGTCACGGAGCGTGTGGCATGTGCCACAGGCGTTGCAAAAAATACTGTGACGAAATTGCGACGAGAGCGTGAGTCAGAAACAGCCAGTGGCAGCAAAATGAGAACTCCCTCTAAAGGAAAAATACAAAAGATGGAATATTTCGACGGGTGTCCTTAACAGCTTTAAGAAATATTATACATTCAATCTATACGGTGAGGAGAGAAATACCTTCAATGCGCAAAATATTGGCGGCTTCAAAAGTAGGCCTAATTATACTGGTAGTGAAACTACATTAAGAAAAATAATTAAACGTGTTTTAGACTACCAATTTAAACGATGCTACCAAAAAAGACTGGCTCTAATTGAAAGACCCCAAATTCAAGCGTGGAGGGCTAAATATTTACGACGTATGAAAGAAAACGACTCGCTTGGTAATAACGATAGACCCTTTATTTATCTCGACGAAAAGTGGATACACGCACACTACACGGTAAAAAAATGTTGGCAAACAGCAACCGATGTCGGAGAGAGACGGAACGACAGCCCTGACCGCCGATGGATAATAGTTCACGCGGGAAGTTAAAGCGGTTTTGTTGACAAAGCCCTTTTAATGTTTAAAGCAGACACCAAAACGGGGGATTACTATGATTAAATGAATTTCACCAAGTGGCTTACAGAAAAATTAGTACCCAACATACCACGCAACTCCATAATAGGCTATTTGACAGATTTATAATTTTTATCTTGAATTACTTGGTTGCGGTTAAGAAGTTCATCCAAAGTATTTTTTTTAATTTTAAATACGTATTTCGTAAGAAATATGCAAATAAAAATTCAAAATTCAAATAAGCCGCGAAAAGGATATAATCAGCAATATGGCGTTGCGCCTGGTAAATGACGTCACAAGCGGTTTTCGGTTCTCAGTGGTGTTTGTTTTTAATTATTATTTGCTGTTGTTATCTAATAAAATGGTTTACAAGTGGTGTACTGTACTGGGTTGTACAAATAAATCGATAAAAACCCCCGAAAAACAGTTTATAAGTTTGCCGGAAACAAGCGTATGACGTCATCGCGACATTAGCCAATCCGGATCGTTTCACAATGTGTGGCGCGAGAAACAAAAAGCCAAACATATTTTTGTGTTTTGGATATATTAATTGTTATTATTTTTTATTAAAACTCTTGTAAATGATATAAAGAACCCTCATTTTATGCAATTAAAGCAAAAAATCACAAATAATTGAATACTGTCAAATAGCCTATTGTGATGGACAACGCCCCTTATCACAGTAGGGAAGAGAATAGGCCACCAAGTATGAACAATAAAAAACAGTTGATGGTTGAGTGGCTACAAGCTCACAACATCGACTTTCCCAACGACAGTACAAAACCTGAACTGTATTTATTAATTGAACGGCACAGACCGCCCAAAAATTATAAAATTGAACATTTATTAGCTGGCAATGGCCATGAGGTCGTTAGATTACCACCCTATAACTGCGACCTCAACCCCATTAATACATCTGTAACCTGGTAAAGATGAGGGTGTCAGAAAAGAATGTGGAGCAGTTGGAAATTCGCATTGAAGCTCTGACGTTGGAGGCGTTGGCGTCAATAACTCCAGATAACTGGCGAAAGGAAGTCAATCATGTTAAACGGCTTGAAGAGGAATATTGGAATAAAGATCGAATAACTGACGAGTTATTTGTCATAAATACGGCAGACGACAGTGAATCGGAAACGACAGACACAGAAAGCAGTTCTGATTCGGAAGACTATATGAGTAGGTTAAGATTGTTTTGAATTATATATAAACATTTTTTTGCATACTATCCTGGTTTTATTTATAAGCTGATAGATGTAAGTAGTAATTAAAACATGACTGCCACACACTGTGGACTCCGGTTCAATTCCCGCTCGCAAATTAACAGAAATGTAATTAGAAAAAATTAGTATACATGTAAGAAAGATATACGAATAAGTATATTTTTCTTACGTCTAAAAAATTATTTCCTTGAAATTTTTAATAATGAAAGTTTATTTGTCAGAATATGGGTGAGTAGGTATAAAGAGTGTATATACAATAAAATTATAAAATACAAATAAACCCTTAACCCCAGCTTATTAATTTTGCATTTAACATTCTTTTGCTAGCTGTCCTTTTGTGTGACAGATGACGTCACAAAGCTGTTATTGTGACAAGGTTCCATCGCAATATCATCGTGCGGGGCTTATAGGATTAAATTAAAATGTTATCTTCTATACTTTTCTGAACGAAATGGAAAGAAAAAGGTGCACATAACTTAAAATTAGTTTAGTTTGTGAACAACAGAATGGGCGCCATTGTTAGTCATAGACAGTGTGATATAGTTATTCCACCGATGTTGTACAGACGACATCAGGTCAAGCTGCCCGAAACTGTCTATTATTCCCAATCAATTTTAAGCCTTAATGCTTTATTGATAAAGTGGAAAATCCAATAAACAAATCTGACCGATTGTAAGTATATTGATGTACTCTCGTCTGTACTAAACTTGCCGAAATCAAACACGAGTTGTACTTAAAAAAATATAAGTATATATTTTGTCAATTCTTAAAACTATTATTTACAGTTGAATAAAGGAATGCTGTCAGAATGTAAAGGCAAAATAATTGCTTGACAAAACACGACATTTTTAAAAATATTTGATTCTCTTTAACATGTTAACATTTACAGTACTTTCGAATTTATTACAAAATATTCCTACCTATTAACAAATTAAATAAATACTCTATAGTTATCTATAACCCGCGCAGATAAAGAAAAGATCTGTAAATGGCGTCCGCTCGCATGCGTTCTCACTCACTCTCTATCGCTGTCTATACTCACACAGTGAAGTAAGCGCTGCACAAAAAAAATCATCGATCAGGAATTCAGGATTCGCTTTCCAAACTACTGAAGCTACTTTGACGCACTCCGAGTTATCGTTAATTTCGTTCCGCTAAAGTCTCTGTTATTTTGTTGTTTTTGTTTAGTTTGAACAATCAAACTCAACAAAGACAACAATAAAAAATAAAAACAAACACAACAACAAATAAGCAAAATGTCAAATTTACGTTGTAAATAACAATATTTACAACGTAAACTATCTTAGCTTTTGGTTTGTGATTGAACAATGGCATGTTTTGTCAATCGTACCATAAGTATCCGCCGCCATTTTCAGATCTTTTCTTTATCTGCGCGGGTTAAGTGTCTTTATTATTACAACTAAGTTTTTTGTCAAATAAATTGGTTCCTTCGTAGTCGTTCATTCTGCAAAATTTCTTTCTTTTTTCAAGGTAAGATTCAACTTTAATTCTTGATTAATGACCTCTGTAGAATATATACCACAATTTTGCCAACAACACATGTAACAAATTATAGAAATTTTTTGAAAATTTTATTTCACAATAATGGCGGATATCGCTAATGACAGTTGAAAAAGACGGACGCGTGAACCGTCTATAAGGGAGATTTGAGGTAAAGTCACGATGTACCGATTATGCTGCGATTTTTCAATGTTTTTTATGAATTATTTACTGAATGCACTTTTTATTACACAAATCACGCGCTTTTATTTAGTAAACGACACTATAAATCATTTTAAGTCCAATGAAAAATGCGCGTGACACTCGTCTTAGCTTTCCCGTCAAAAACTCCCGCGTAATTTCAATATGTGTGAAGTAACTTGTAATCGGCTCTACGTGCAATGTGCCCCGCCCACTGCCACTTCTGAGAGCTAATCCGCTGGGCTCTGTACGCAACTTTAGTTCTTCTACGAATTTCCTCATTCCTGATACGATCACGTAGAGAAACACTTAGCCATAGCCCTCTGTGCGACCTTGAGCTTTCTTATGAGGCCCATAGTGAGGGACCACGTTTCTGATCCATATGTCATCACCGGTATCACACATTGGTTAATGACTTTTGTCTTTAGGCACTGAGGAAAAGAAGTTATAAAATATTAAAGAAGTATATTCGGGTCGTCTAGCGGTTGGACCGATTAATACCTAACATTTAAGAGCGACCTATTTACAAATCAGCTTAGACTAAATACAACACAGAATAAAAACAAGATGGCTGTCATAGACACAGTTTCCCGCGCTCCGCTTGACAGTTCGTTGAGTCGTTCGAAAACCTGCGCCTGTGAGATGTTGTAAGGTTCCGGTTCCGTTTCTTCTAGTATCGGAGTTATGTCCGAGTAGTCTGCTGTTGAGGGTCTCGTCCTACCCGCTGGAAAAAGAGGAAATTTAACAATGTGAAAATTCTGCTACCACTATCTTTTTCTTCCTATCTCATTAAGAATAGGACAGGAGATAAATATTAGCTTTACTACTTAGAGTGGGGTCGAGTAGTTTGGGGCGCCACGAGCGGCACTTTCTAGGGGGTATTTTTTTTTAAATCTAACCTGTATAATGCAAAATAATTAAGACTGTTCTTCCCGAAAAGTTATCTAGAATTGATGTAAGTAATATATAAGATATATTCAAGTTTAAATACCAAATTAAGAGGCCGGCCGACGTTCATATTATTATGCCGCTGCTTAGTACATACTAATTCCTTGCTTATTTATAGCTTACCTACTCTTGAAAAGTATGACTGAAACACTACGGAATTAATAAATTGATTTCTTAGTTTCATAGAAGACAGACCACAGCACATACAGGATTATTCACAAGCACTAAAAAGTGCAGGAAGCGCCAATAGGTAAGTATAAGGCACTGCTTACACTCATCATCATCTCAGCGTTAATCCCAGTCGCATCCGAAGCTTTCAGTTTTGGAGTTTGGGGTCCGCTTTACCAGTCTAACTGCTGATTTTGGCTAAACTTCGATATTTTCCGTGAAGCGACTGCCGTCTGACCTCCACAACTTGAAGGCGATATCGAAGCATTGCAGCTGGACCAATTGTTGGAGTTTTTGTGGGTTCCAACAACCCGTAACGACTGCCATTAGATGTTCGTATGGCAACCGGGACCAACGGCTTAACGTGCTTTCCGAGGCACGACCAGACCAGTGCAAATATTCATATGCATACAAATAATTGCACTGCGCGGGGATCGAAGCCGCGCCTCATTGCGCAGCGGCCGCGTTCGCTACCGCTACGCCACGGAGGCTGTCACAAAGCACTGCTTATACTATGTCTTGACAATAATTTTGTATCATTAGACGACCTTATTTGTTGTGCTCACTGTGTTGTGAGCACAGTATAGAGCAACACACCACCGGCGGAGTCTATGGACCAAAGTAAAAGAAATAAATAAAGAATCCAAGAAAATATCAATTGAGTAACAAAGAAAATCTTACCTCCAGGTTCAGTATCAAAGTGTAGGATCGAAGATGGTTTGCTCCAGCCGAATCTGAAACAATAATAACTTCATAGAATGAAGATGATAGCACTAGCATCATCAGCCTGTAATCTTCCCACTGCTGGGAGACAGCCTCTTCTCCACTCTATGAGAAGAAGTGGGCCGTATTGTTTGTTTCGCAGGTAGTTTATAACCAGCCCCCTAATCGGCCAACACTTTTTTGTCAAATGATTGCGACTAGTTGGGATCAGTTGGTATCGTTTGGGTCGCCCATTGGTCCGTTCGGTTCAATAGTTCAAACGATCCCAACTAGTCGCAATCATTTGACAAAAATGTGTTCGCCGATTAGGGGGCAGATCATACCATATATCACAATAGTAGATTAGTGCCAAGGGCTGTAAGGCATCAATTGCAGCCCGAGATATTTAGCGCCTATATTACACCCGAGCTTTTTTTTAAAATATTTATAAACTAGTGCTTGACTGCAATCCCGCCTGATGGTAAGCAGTGATGCAATCTTTGATGGTAAAGCGCACTAGTTTATTACGCCTATTCACTTAAAAAACTTAGGAATAGGAAGGATGACGGCTGTTGAACGAGGTGATGCAATGTTAAACCCAAGACCAACACGACTAACGATGCTGCGCCAGAGGGAGATTGATCTGGAGACTCTCTACGACCAAACTCCCGACATAACAATATTTGGCGCTTCGTACCCGGCACACATCGCAACACAACTGCTCAGACCCGTCCTCCGTACGGCTTCACCAGACATCATGCCGGAACACGACGAATCGCTTGTAGCTAACTACTCTGCTTTACATCTCGATTGTGAGGTAAGTAGAAAAAATCTGGCTTTACAAAAATAATCTCTCTTTAGAACTTTCAGGGAGTATCTATTGTTAATTGCTGCTTCAGCTTCCATTTTCATTACATCGGGAGTGCAGCTTATAATTATCATTATCACTTGCGGAACTCGTGTTTTTTTTTCCCCTAATTAGCCGTTTATAATTATAAAAAAAAAAAAACATAAAAACAAATAATATTCAAAGTAAAAGTTATCCATTCCCGTCTTTTTTCGTCTTTTTGTTTTAATTATTTATTCAAGATCGAAATTGAGCGTCGCCGTTCGATATTTAAAATTGATGACTATTATACCCATACGAAGACAAGGCTGAATAGCGAAGCGACCTCTTTTGTCATTGGGATGAATGCATGATGTCTATTGCCAGTATGATGGTTAGATGTACAACTACATCACGCGAACTTTTTGAAAGAAAGAATTTTTTTTTTTTTTTTAATTATCACCCTAGGGCTTTTCTAGCTACTAAGGTAAGTAAGTAATAAGTACCTATTTACCGAATATGAGAGATGTAAATGATATTGTTACGAATGCACCTTATGTCGATGGCATAAGGTTCAATATCGCGTGACATGCAGTGCGTATCTTTTAAGCCCTATAACTCGAAATCTAGACATTGTAAGGGTACATTATAAAAACGCATTGCTAGACCTAGGATGGCCTATCGGTACAGGTCTCAACAATTGTGTCAACGAAGTGACGACATCGAAATTTCTAGAAACTCGTTTCCGGGAATTACCGTAGGTACCTACTGAATGTACTCGAAGTTATGCGCTATTATTATTACGTCTAGACGAATCTCGAATGTTCGATCAGCTGATCTATATAAAGGCCCGTGACACCAGCCCGCGGTCAGTCTGCATTCGACTAGCGATACGAGAACAAACGACATATGAGAAGCGATAATTGAGAATACCTACTGCGACAACTGTAACTAGAACTTTGAGTACTACGTGAAGTATCATCTGTAGTGTTATTGTGTGTTTACGACAAGGACTTCATGGACGTAAGGGTGCGACATCAGCTACGTTCTACTTGTCATTGCCTACGATCAACTGCACCTTCGTTGCCAATAAAATGCGCAACCCTTAATCAGCGTTTAGTACCCCTAGCCCGTAACAATATTTTTATTTCCATATTGTCCCCTATTGCCTTGTCTGTTGAGTATCTTAATTTGACAGGACTTAAACTAAGATGATATCTTCTATCCTTTTCTGATTAAAATGAAAAGAAAAAGATGCAAGGACTTTAAAATTAGTTTAGTTTGTCAACATGAGAATCGGGGCCATTCTCACGGGCAAAGTTAAATAATACATTGGTTGTGTACCTGTTCCTCGATGTAACAATGGCTTCGTAAACGGTGGACGGAGTAAGTCCTCTCACTGTATAGATGGCGCTGTGGATAGGTCCTGGAAAGGTAAAGAAGAATAATGTAAATCATCATCATCATTATCAACCTTATTATCGTCCCACTGCTGGGCACAGGTCTCCTCTCATATAGAGAAGGATTGAGCGTAATCACCACGCTTGCTCAATGCGGGTTGACGATTTCAGACTTATAAAGTCCAGGTTTCCTCAAGATGTTTTCCTTCACCTTCAGTCATTGGTGTCCAAAATATACTTAGAAAGTATGTATAACTTTAGAAAAGTTACATTGGTAGTTGCCTGACCTGGAATCGAACCCACGCAGTCATACTTGAGAGGCTGGTGTTTTAACCACAAGGCCACCACGACTTGACTATGTGAATATGAATATACAGGGAAACTTTTATTCGAGTGCGCAAAAACAAATGGGTGGCTCAGAATCAATAACAGCACAAATCTGCATTATTAGTTTCAAATAAAAGATCATGGTTTTTGTCCGCCCTAAAATCAGCGAATGAGAGACACCATATATTCATATCAATATCGTAGAATTAGCATATGGCCGCGTAGTGAACATGCGGGCGGCGGGGGCGCGCGGGGGTCCTGTGATGTTCCCGCCGTCCCCACTCCGCCGACAATGAATGGGACCGCGTGCGGTGACCATAACATCGATTTCATAATAAACATCTTTCGTTATCAATAACTATTTGTTTTGTACCAAAACATACCAAAGTAATAATATTTTTATCTATAAAACTTATTTAGCTATAAGTTGACAAAGTTTGCGCACTGGATAAAATTTTATCCTGTATAATGATATAAAAAAATGGATGGCTCAGAATCGATAAGAGAACATATCTGCATCTTCTTCTTCTACAGCCTATAGAGGTCCACTACGGGACAAAAGCTTTTCCCAAGGCTTTCCACGATAATCGGTCTTGTGCTGCCCGCATTCATCGACTTCCCGTGGCGCACCATCGTTGGTCGTGTTATTGGGTTTAGCATTGCATCACCTCGCTCAATTGCCGTCTTCCTTCCTATACATATTATACACTTCTTTTTGAGTGAATAGGCTCTTCATAAACTAGCGCGCTTTACCATCAACGATTGCATTACTGGTTACCATCAGGCGGCATTACGGTCAAGCACTAGTTTATTATGATAAAAAAAGAACATTCGTTAGAGTCTAGAGTTTAGACTCTAACGACTCTTAACAACACTAGTGTCTAGACCCGCTATACTCAACCTGCGGCCCGCGGGCCGCCTGCGGCCCGCCAGGCCTTTGTTATTGGCCCACCTGAAGTTACAAAATATTTTATAAAATTTTATATTTATAAAATATTTATTTTAAATCTCGAGTGTTTGAGCCGAGGGCTAATAGAAATTTTGGCGTGAATCAGAACGTAGCCTATTATTAGTAATCTGTGAAGTGAAACATGAGCGAGACAAATGGAATTGCGGGAATTCCCTTCTTCCCGTTAGTGTTGTCAGACCTTTAATTTAATTGTGGATTTACGATGTTTGGTGTTTTCTACAAATCTACGTATTTTTGTCTCAAAACTGCTGATTTGTCTAAAATTATGGACCTTTTTTGTCTGACCTCTTAAAAGGTATTATTCAATAGGTTTAAATTAAATACTTTTAAGAGTACTGACCATTGGAATGTAGCTACCGGTATAAGTATAAAAATTTAACAAAACAAGAGTAAGTTAAATAAATTATCTAACTAGTAACTCGTAAAAATTGCATTTCTTTGTTATTTATTATGTCTATAAGAGCAAATCCAAAGACTCGTTTGATTTCTGAGAAAAGTTCCTAATAGCGTTGGTGCAGTTTGGTTTCGTTGCGGGTAAACAGAATGAATTGGTCAAAGTCATTGTTAATGTGTTATGTTTGTGTGTTAAAATGTTTTGTTTCTAAAGTTTTATTGATCTACGGATTTCTGTATATGCAATCTACGGATTTTTGAGCTTAGCCCTTTGGCAACACTGCTTTCCATTATCTGTAGTTTTTTTGAGCAGTAGTCACTTGTTTTGAGCTTGTACAATCAAAACTAATCTCACAAATCACAAATAAAATTACGGTTATTTGTAGTTTTCAGCGTCAAATTATTAGGTATTTTATTTTCAACATAATGTCAGGAGTGTCGTCTAAAAATAAAAGAAAAATATCTAGTGAAAACAGACTGTTTCAAGATGAGTGGGAAACTGATTATTTTGTTGTGCCAAACAAAAACAATGCAGCTACTTGTTTGATACGTCGTGAAAGTATTGTATTGAAGAAATACAATATCATGCGTCATTTTATCACAAAGCATAAATCTTTCGACGATACGTTTCCTCCTGGATCGTTGCTAAGAAATGAAAGATTGAGTTTTTTTAAAAGGTCATTGCATCAACAACAAAATGGCATGTATACGGCATTATCACAAGACATTTGACAGCCTCCGTGGCGTAGCGGTAGCGGACGCGGCCGCTGCGCAAGGTGGCGCGGGTTCGATCCCCGCACAGTGCAAGTATTTGTATGCATGAATATGAATATTTGCTCTGGCCTGGTCGTGCCTCGGAAAGCACGTTAAACCGTTGGTCCCGGTTGCCATACGAACATCTAGTGGCAGTCGTTACGGGTTGTTGGAGCCCTCAAAAGTCCTACAATTTGTCTAACTGCAATGCTTCGATGTCGCCTTCGGGTTGTGGAGGTCAGACGGCAGTCGCTTCATAGAAAATGTCGAAGTTTAGCCATATCAGCTGTTGGACTGGTAAGACGAACCCCAGACTCCAAAGCTGAAAAGGCTTCGGATGCGACTGGGATTAACGCTGGGATGATGATGATGATGACGGCATTATCACAAGACTCCGCGGTAACTATGTCATCATATGAAATCTGTTACATTCTTGGTAAGCATATGAAACCATTCACCGATGCAGAAATTGTAAAAGAATGTTTTGTTAGCGCCGCTAACATACTTTTTGATAAATTCAGTAACAAAAAGCAAATAGTCGGAATAAAAAAAACCTACAGTTGTCGGATTCAACTTGTATGAGGCGTATTGAAGACATTTCTAAATTTATTCGCAATGAATTAATGTATAACCTAAAAAAGTGCAAGTTTTTTTAGCTTGGCATTTGATTCCAGCACGGATATTTCAGGAACATCTCAATGCTCGATGTTTGTAAGATATTGTACAGAAAACAATTTAATACAGGAATATTTTTTGAATTTCCTACCAGTGAAAGGCCAAACTCGAGGCATATTTGTACTTTTTTGGAGCAGAATGAAATAGACTCAAAAAAACGTATGTTTGTGTACCGATGGATTTGCATCTAGGCAAGATGCAAAGATGGGCCCTAATTCTACTAACATTCTTTGGATCTACGTATACATGCGAATCGTCTTTTTCAAAAATGAAATACACAAAGAACGTTTATAGAAACAAACTTACAGATTCTCACTTTGATGTCGTAATAAGGATAGCATGTAGCGACAAGCCAGATTTTGTTAAAGTTTTAAAAACGTGTTCTCAATACCAAAAATCTCATTAAAACCAACATCTATGTCAGCCCTTCTATTTTAATCAATAAAATATTGAATACAATTGTACTTTCTATTATGCCTGTTCCTTGTGACTCGAGGTTTTTTTGCCTTTTTCCTCGCGGCCCTCGACTCCATGACTGAGACGTGCTTGTGGCCCTTATAAAAAAAAGGTCGAGTATAACTGGTCTAGACTCTAGAGTCTAGACACTAGTGTTGTCCTTTTAGATATCCGGTAGGGACCATAAACAATCAGTAGGTATATTCGTAGTTCGCCACAATATTTTAAGTAGATTTGTTTATCTTCTCAACAAGACTCATAATGCAATGCAAGTTGGACTATCAAAATAATTAATAGTAAGAATTAATAATAAAAATGTCATAATAAATATTAATAGTACGAATTGCCTTGAATTAGTCTTGATGGATTAGTGGTTAAAACACCTTTTAGCGCGTAGGTCGTGTTACGTAATTAAAACTAGAATAGATAGAACGTTGTATATTACACGTAAGTAAAGAGTACAATGTATGCTATAAGTTAACTAATTACAAGAGTGGAGACGCGACTATGTTACTACAGAATGTACAGACTGTGAATGCGGATGTGTAAAATGTACAATGTAAAATGTGTAATGTGTGGCGATAATGTGTCTCTTACAAGCTATGCACAACCTTAAATACTAAACAATAACACAGCTATCTCTAAACCATAGTGGGGTGTGTCACGTAGCAAAAATATAGCAGCAGGCGACATCTCTTGGACTCGGGCTAAACTCGGGTCACATATTTTGCATCGAGCCGAGAGATGGCGTTGCGCGAAAGGACGGTCGTTAATATAATAAATAAATTCAAATTTATTTTAACCCGGTCGTTCTTTAGAACGACCGGGTTAAATAAAATAAAAAAGGACTTAGGATAAAGAGATATAAAAAAAAAAATAGGAACCAACTCATGAGTCAGAAATTAAAATACAAGTCGCGGAACGCACTAGTCTATGGTTCAGAAAAAGACAATTGGGAGCGGTCGATCGCAGGGCTAGGAAGCTTCCAGAAGAACGACCGAAGTTTGCTCGGTGTGGCGGGTTTTGCGGACGTTGCTCGTACGCAAGGTTGGCGTGTGTGCGCAATAAACCCCATGGGGTTGTGCGCCTAGCAGTTTGGCTCATCTCTCTGTGAGTATTCATTTCTGTACCCGGAATATTTCTCCACGTGTTTTCTTGTTCTATAGTGCTGACTTAGGTTAAATGTTGTTCTAGATTTGGCTCCTTTGGCGGGCCTAGGGTGGGAACCCGTGTGGAGGCGTCGCGTCATGACTTACCTCAGGTGGCTTTGATTCCGATTGGATCAGGCTTGTTTGGAGTGGAAGTTGTGCTGAATCCTGATGGTACGGCACATCCAATTCTCTTTCGACGACGACTAGACAGGTATAAGCTGTCATGATTACTTTGCTCCGGGTGTTCCCGAAATACCTAATTCCGCAGGCCGCGTTCAACCGTGCATTAATCTGACACCCGTCAGTTAGTGAAGCCAAGGGTCTTTGTACCGTAATCCAGAAGCGTTAGTCAGGAGAGCTAATCCGAAACGTAGACTCCCTGTCCTTGTTTCTTTGTTTTGATGTATCTAGTGAGTGAGAGTGGGTTTCCAACAGGTTGCATGTAAGTAGGCTATTGGCTTGATATTGTGTGCATAACCTGAGATACTTTTGTAACGACTGAGCCGTGATCACAACTGTTCACCTCATGAATCCTTCATCAAGCGACCCTGCGCTTGCTGAATTGTCTCATGTGGATTTCCTGTCCCACTCCGACCCGAGACGGAGTGAGTCAGGAAATCGACTAGGTAAGTTAGGAGATTGTTTTGTCATATATTTATGACACAGGGTAATTATAAAATAAATTTGTAATTGTATCCATTTATTGTTTTATTTAATGCTCCTAGCTACCAAGTATTTACATATTTAAATTTACTGTAACTGCCGGGTAAGGGTGGAGTTAGCCACCCTGAGTTTATTTGAACTAACCAAAGCGTTACAGGTGACCAATCGGGAGTCCTTGATGCTGATTCGCTGATTCGTTGATCATGGGAGTACGTGGCGTACGATTGGTCGGTGGACATTACCCGCCAATTCAGTTCACGTGCAAGGCGGTTCGGTGTGGTCCACGCGCTCCCACGACATGGGTCCGCAGATGTGCTTCCGGAGTTGTAGGCGGTCAGGACCCACGCTCTTTGTCTTCCGAAATCCTTGTGTGACTCTGGTGTGATTTATGTGAACCCTTTCGCGGAAGGTCGTCAATAGTTGGACGTCAATAGTTGGACCATCCATTGTTGTATTGTAGCAAATATCTGCTACAACCTCAAACATTAAACAGCCTCTAAAGTATGAGTGTGCGGGTTCGATTCCAGGTCAGGCAAGTATCAATGTAACTTTTCTAAGTTATATATCTTTTCTAAGTATATCTTGGACACCAAAGACTGATTAAAAGGTAAAGGAAAATATCTTGAGGAAACCTGGACTTTTAAGTCTGAAATCTCCAACCCGTGTTGAGCAAGCGTGGTGATTACGCTCAATCCTTCTCTGTATGAGAGGAGACCTGTGCCCAGCAGTAGGATGATAAAAAAGTTGGTGATGATGGGTAAGAATTGCTTGGCAATTCTGGTGTGTTCTCAATTATTCGGCTGGTCTGGTAGTGTTACATACCATCACTAAGATCGCCTGGCACCACGATCTTCCTCCACTGGTTAGTTGGCGGCTCCGTAGTGAAGGCGTCCGGTTCTGGGGATGCTTGACGGGCGTAGTATGGACGCAGCCAGAGATTGTACTCTGAAAATATAAGGCATTGCAGCATGAAGACATTATATTTCAAGATAGACAAATTCCAACTTTCTTTAATGATAATGAAGTTGATCTCAGAGTGAGTGGTCCCCGCATGGTAGATTACAGCCCACTACATCTCATGGTGATTTTATAGTACAAGACTTAATCTTACCATTAATAGTGGAATAGGAGTCTACTTCCCATATCAGGGTGAAGCTGGTGGCAGTACGCTTGTTCAACGCCGGATCCACCTTAAATGACGCTGCGTTTGGAACACCTGGACATACAAAGAATCAACTATTATAAGAGATTTCATAACTAGCACAGCATCTGAACTCACTGATCGAGTCGACTAGGAGCTGATATACAGGAGGGACACGCGTCAGAAGCAATCACTGCAGCCGTCCACTACATGCCGATCCCCGTAATATTTTCTTTTTTCTGACCTTTAAATTATAAGGTGAAGGAAAACATCTTGAGGAAACCTGGACTTTAAGTCTGAAATCGCCATTTGATGATGTATTGAGCAAGCGTGGTGGTTACGCTTAATCCTTCTCTGTATGAGAGGAGACCTGTGCCCAGCAGTGGGACGATAAAAAGGTTGATGATGATGAATATTTACTATGTATCAAAAGAAGCTATATACATATGTCTATATAGCGACATAGTATTCTACTCCATCGGTTCAGTCCATTAACTAAATGTAAATAACAAAACCCCACGTGACGTGACTTAAATAATCGACTAAATGTAATACCAGTTACTTCAGTAGTCATTATACTTATCAATTGTACTTTTCAATTTGACAATGTTTTAATTCGCAAAGTCGCATATGGCCGCGGCTTGTTCGAAAAAGATACCGTAGCTCTGGCGCACAGGCAAATGGAGGAACACGGGTGAGTTTTAGTCGGTAAAATTGTGACACGTCCTTCCACTCCACCCAGAGCGAAAGAGGTCATTTGATGACATCCCATCTGGTAAAAAGAACGAGTCAGACTTTTAACGCGCAGCCCTGGCGTCAGTCTTCGTGGACGCCGTCACGATGTGCTGACATCTCTATGAGTCGCGCGTAAAACAACGCGCCGTCGACTCGGGCCTGGTACTTACCGGGCGATGAGCTGCCCACTGCTCAACGCCCGCAAGCCCGCACCTACGGTGTCCGGGAGGTCTATGTTTTCTCCCGACCAGGGCGTCTCCTGCAGCGGCTAAAGGCGTGAGGGCGCTGAGAATCCCGCTCTCTGACGCGCTCCGCCTCCTCCATTGCCAGCATCACTGCTTCTCAGAAGGAGGTCACGGTCTGCCATGCACTTCCATTCCGGACCGTGGCCTTCACCAGAGCCGTAAGCGAGAAATCGCTGTCGATCGCCGCCACGAAGACATGGCGGTGCTCCACCCAAACCGACAATTTTTGTAATTGGCTATGTCTCATACCTATGCGCATTTTTTCTAAACTTCTGCCTATTTTTGAAGCTACCCATTAATGCAGTTTTGGATCTTCTAGCTAATTCTTGGTCAAGTGATCCATACTAATATTATAAATACGAAAGTATCTCTGTCTGACTGTCTGTCTGTCTGTCCGGCTTTCACGCCAAAACTACTGAACCTATTGTAATGAAATTTGGTACACAGATAGTCTAGAGCCTGAGAAAGGACATTATAGGCTATATAACATCCCGCTATGACCAATAGGAGCAGAGCAGGAACAAAAAATGTTGCGAAATCGGGAGCAAACGCGGACGTACATATTGCTCGCATTATTTTAACAGGCGCTTATTTTATATGAATTGAGCTCTTTCGGTTCTAAGCTTACGCGGGTGAAGCCGCGGGGCACAGCTAGTAGATTTAATAAGTTTTGCACATTTTTTAAAACAATAAATTAATTAATACATAAATAAATATAGCTTACCCGTAAGCTTGAACATCAAGTCAGCCATACCAAGTTTATTTTCCGCTCTAAAAGTATAATTCCCAAGGTCCGATTTCCGAACGTTCCTGAAGATCAGCTGATGTACATTGTCATGAACCATTAATACTACCCTGGAAGAATAATTAACGCTGTTTAGGTCTAAGTAGAGCTGGCAAGAGTTTTTGGGTGTAGTGGTGGAAAGACGAAGCAAATAGCAAATCAGCGGAAACAGTAGGAAATGGCGAACGGAGGGCGTTTAGGGGCACTGTCTTAAGTAATATTGGCGTTCAAAAAGTGCCAATTGCAAGCCTAATTTGAATAAATGACTTTTGATTTTGATTTTCAATTCAAGTGTTCACTCATCCTAGACAAAGGAGGATCAGGGAGGGATGGGAGGTCAGAAGGATAAGTGATCGATGATTGTTTTTTATTATGTGATGACGTGAAAACTTTTTTGGAAATGGCGTGAGCGTGACCATCAACCAATATATGTGACCATAAATCAATCCAAAAACAAAAAAACGATCACAGTGTAAGATCACACTGTGATCGTTTTTTTGTTTTTGGAGTTAACTCATTTTCATATATAAGGCGCCCGGTATGAGAAAAATCCGAGGGGTAAAACCTACTAACGAGTAACGAATTTTAAGCGTTACTATTTTAGTGCGCACCTTTGGTGCGCAACTTTCTAATCTAAAAAAGTGGCATAATTATCTTTTTACAACTATATTTTGTGAGTTATTAAGATAATGTTATATTTAAAAAAAAATTAATTATAATAATTTAAAAAAAAGTGTTTATAAAAAAAAGAAATATTATCAACTTTCTTAAAATTTTCATAAATATGCATTTATAATTTTTTTAGTTTTTTATGATTTATTTTATAAATGATTTTATATTAATAATAATAATTTTTTATTATTTTTTTATTATTTTTTAATATTTAAAAAAAAAAAAAAATTTTTTTTTTCTCGTACTTAAGGAGTAAACTCCAGTCATGCGTCGGAGCTGACACACAGATTTTTCTTTTTTACTTTTTGTCGGTCACTTATCCACATTTAACGACGTTTTCACTTCTGTCGGTTAGTCTTCAGTGTCATCTCGCAAGACAACTGAAGATGCTTCTTTAATTTTACTTTAAAGTCTTTGGATTAAATGTTTAATTTATCGAAAAAAGGTCTTATTGGATGATAATTCCAACTGAAATTCGTTAGACAAATACGAAACGCTTTAAGAAAGGTCTACAGCACCCTAATTGCGAAACAAATTATAATTATCAATTGGAATCATTTTGAAGCCTATTGCCAATCCATTAATCCATATGTGTTTGTTCAACAATGTAAATAATATGTTGTTCAACTGTCAAAATCAAAACGATTGATTGATAATTTAAAAGATTGTCCATGGTGTGCCATGGAGTTTCTTGCCCATTCTTCTCCATAGGTACCTACTCCTTGGAATGGGTGACTATCTTCATCTTACTGACTAACCGACCTTCTGACAATTCAAAAGTGCCTGTAACTGGTTTATCCATACTAATATTATAAATGCGAAAGTAACTCTGTCTGTCTGTCTGTTACGCTTTCCCGCCTAAACCTCTCAACCGATTTTGATGAAATTTGGCACAGACAATCTTTGGACCCTGAGAAAAAACATAGGCTACCTGTTATCCCGGAAAAATTGATATTCCCGAGGGAAATCTAAAAAGCGCGATATAACCGAACTCCACGCGGGCGAAGCCGCGGGCGGAAAGCTAGTTTGAAATAAATGCTTTGATTTGATTGCTACTGACTGATGGTATGTTACGCAATTACCATGCCGATTGATGTGTTACCTATCGTCAGTGTGTACAGGCACCCCGTCCCTGTACCAGGCGGTTCGTGCGGGTGGCGCCGCGAACTCCAACGTGGCCGACAGCACTGCACGAAGACCGAGCGCCGTGTGGACGTACGTGCGGGACGAGCTCACCACGGGCGCGTCTGGGGGAAGGGACGTGGAATAGATATGCCACTGTCAAGAAATGATAGCTATTGTAATATGAGTGATAGTTTGTGCCACAAAGCGAAGCTGAGTGGCACAATAGATCAGCACGAGTATTACAATAGCTGTTTGCGACAATGGCATACAAAACTTTTTCTACGACCTTGAAATAAATAAATACAAAGAACCGTCAATGTTGAACTTCATTATGAATTATAGTAATTTACATTCTGGGTGGTACAACTATTAAAGTAAGATATTGTCCATTTCGCTATTATCACTGATATCACTCATTTTCAAAACAATTTTATTTATAAATGCAGATAGAAGTTAACTACGGCGCAAAAATAGCGCACTTTGTTTTGTTGTTACAATCCCACAAATGAAAGGCAAAGGCAATTTGCAGCCTAATAACATGCGGTGTTTAGTCGTGACGCAAATACGCGCGCTTTTTGGCAAAATCATATTATGTTGATTTAATGATGCCATAGCTTTAAAAAAAATAAAAAGTTTTATTGTAGTACGGTTTACCCGTGTGGAAATGGTCATTGTAACACGACTTGTCAGGAATGAGAACTATTGAGATATGACTTATGGTTATGTATTAAGCAAATTACCAAATGGTCGTAGAAAATATATATTTATGCCACTGTCAAGCAATGATAGCTATTGTGATATGAGTGATAAAAAAAAAAACAAAAGCGAAGCTGAGTGGCACAATAGATCGCGAGCAATAGACCAGCACGAGTCAATAACTTTAGGGCCACCCTCGCTATACGACGGGTCGTCTGATAATGGCGGAATTAAGTCATGTAATTCCCGCGCACACTCACAAAAAGCTTCCTATAAAATACCGAAAGGCTGGTCTCCAAAAGTCTTCAAAACCTACCTTGTATAACAACTCTAATGGTTGCCCTGGCCGGATCTCCCACGCCGTTGTTAGCGATGCACTCGTATACGCCAGCTAGCAAGCGGTGCTCTGCCCTGAACCTGATGCGGGACCGGTGCTCTAACAACGCCATCATCTCGCCCTGGATCATAGGAAGGGTAATCATGTGACAAAGAAATGGAAGGTCTAGTGTTACCTCGGTTTTGAATATCTTCATAGATGTCCACCGCCCAAAACCACCTCGGTGTTCCAATAAGACTCTCCTCTGTCTGCCTTCAAAGAATTTTTGAGTATTTTGGCCATATTGCCAGAAAGGATGGAGACAACCTCGAACATCTGATGGTTACTGGTAGTGTTGCCCAAATTCAGTCTTGGTCTTGCAGTCTTGGTCTTGTTCTTGCGTTTTTGCAAGACCAAGACCTATGCGCATTACGACTAATACCATAGAATAAAGAGGGGAAGTAGGTTATCTGCGACCCAATCCGCGATTTAATTGCCTACTGTCTTAGGGTTGACGACTGTCCGCGCTTCGTCGGTTACGGTTGTCGCCCAAACCGCTAACAAATATTTATAGACTAAGAGCTTATGTTTAAATTATTTGCTTAGTATTTAGTTTACATAATTATACTAGTCAGTTTTTTTTTTGTAATTTTTATTTTTAGTTTTGTACACATAAAGAACCATATTTATTATTATGTTTAATTAATACAAATGTAAATAATACAAACATAACATCTATTGAATCACACATTTAATACAAAATTACAAATTAGCTACAGAAAAATACCTACTTTCTTCGGTTTCGACTATTACGAAACGCGTTGTTATTAAACTTTAATGTGTAATATATCCGTATCCTTGTAAATAACTTTTAGAAATATAATTTGAAAAATATAAGTCTTTTATTTGTTCATAAATAGACATAACAACTTTGCAGTTTATGTGATCATTTTTTAAAAGCTAATGTGCCGAAAAGCCGTGACGCGCGAACCTCGTTCCGTGCTAGCCGCGACTAGCGCAGTCAAAGGCACTCTAATATTGTGTTTAGGTGTGCGTGCGGCGACGCATAGATACTATGGCGCACACATACAAGCCGCGCGCGGTCCGTTTGTATGAAGATAACGTACTTCCCTCTCTTTATTCTATGCTAATCAAGCGCGGATCCAGGGGGGGGGTCATGGGGGTCATGACCCCCCCCTGGGCTGGGTCCAGGAGTACCTAGCACAGAAGGATTTTATTTAAGTACTTTCAATATTTAATCAATTTATATAATACATACTTTGTTTGCCGGCAAACGCATTATTCGGGAACGCATTCAACTTTTGAATGCGCTGGGCATTCAAAAGTTGAATTTTGCCGCGCTACCGCCGTCACGGCCGCCAATATTCAAATGTCACATTTCATTTTACTTGCGCGCACTTTGTTTATTAATCAGTTTCTTCATTATGCATTGAACACACACACTGTGTGTGTGTTCAAACTCAAATATTATGGTTGTAATGTTAAAGTACCTCGTAGGTAGATAAGTAGGTGCCTACTTACTGATAGAGGGGGATTTATATACGGACTACAGCAGTTCAAGCTATCGGAAACTGTCAAATATTCCCAATCAACTTTGAGCCTTCATAGTTTAGCAATAAGGTTGCCTTCTGTACATTCTTCTTCTTCTTCCTGTGCCTCTTCAATCCTGAAGGTTGGCCGTCAGCTTCTTGTATTCGGTCTTCTCAACCGCGAGACGGAGCAGTTTTTCAACTCTCTCTTCCACTGTCCACTCCCTGATGTTTCGCAGCCATGACTTTCTCTTTCGTCCAGCGCGCCTTTTTACTTCTACCTTGCCCATCATAATGAGTTGGAGTAGCGTATATCACTAGCGTAGACTCGGGGACATCTGTCGCCCCCCAAACATCAGGACCCGAGGTGGCGGCGCGAAGTGTTCCACGCGCGCTACTTTTAGACGTCACGGGGGGAGTCCTACACCTCACTCCCCCCCCCTGACCTGAGGAGGCCCACGGTGGTGGCCAGCACCAATCGGGGGTTGCGGAAGCAGTATTAGTTCTCGCAGCCCCCGGTGTAGGTGTGAGACGGATCAGCCGGGTGGTTTTAGTCAGTAAGAGTCTGACAGACCCCGTCGCCCGCCCCAGGGCGGCGGAAATCCATGAGGATTTTCCACTCGGAAAAAAAAGCGTATATCTATCGTGTCGGAGCATCTGGCCGAGATAATCTATTTTGCGTTTCTTTATGGTGGGCAACAACTTTCGAGGCATTAGAACGCGCTGAAGGACGGTGTCAACTCTGACCTTTTGGCTCCAGCTTATGCGCAGCATACGACGGTAGCACCACATTTCAAAAGCCTGCAAGCGTCGTGTAGTGTCCTCTTTCAGAATCCATGCTTCGCAGCGGGACATGACGAACGACAGGCCATACGTAGTACATCAGTAATCTCACTCGGAGCTTTAAGTGGAGTTTACGACAGCACAGAACTTTCTTCATTTTGTTAAAAGATGCTCGGGCAAGTTCTATCCGGGTCTTAATTTCTTGGTCGGACTCCCATGCTTCATTTACCTAAGCACCGAGATACTTATCCTGTCGTACCCGCTCAAGTTATTTGCCTGCCACCGATATGCTAGGACATAAGTCTTGGTTTCTAGAGACCACCATAAATATTGTCTTGCTGATGTTCATCGACAGACCGGCTTTCTCGCTGCACTCATTGACTTTATCTACAATGGTTTGCAAATCTTGTTCAGAAGCTGCAATGAGAACAGTGTCGTCCGCATAACGCAGGTTATTAACGACCTTGCCATTGATTTTCACTCCGGCTTCCAGACCTTCAAGAGCCTCCGACATCACTACCTCGGAATAGATATTGAAGAGCAACGGAGACACAGCCTTGCAGAGCTCCACCACAGATCTTGATTTCCTCGGTCTCCTCATTTTTAACTTTGATTGTAGCTACTTGGTTCTCGTACAGATTACGGATAATCCTGACGTCCTTGCCATCGAGTTCAATATCTGTTAATAGACCCAGGAGAATGGTGCTTAACCCGGTCGAATGCCTGTTCGTAATCTATAAAGCACAGCAGTGCATATCCCTGCATTTTTTTACGAGGACGTTGAGGGCAAGAAGAGCTTCACGAATACCGACACCAGAGCGAAATCCGAATTGACTGTTTGTTCGTCACATTTCGGTCTTACCCTGTTCTGTATGATGTTTCTGTTGCTGTAAGAACACTTCGTCTGTACATACCTACGTTTTTTTTTTGGTGAGGGAAATTGAAGGTCCTAAGCTTCGAAAGTCTAAGGTCTAAGCGTTTTTTTTTTGTTTCCTGGTTGGAAAATCCTCATGCATGTCCGCCGCCCTGGGGTGGGCGACAGGGTCTGTCAGACACCTACTGACTAAAAACCACCCCGGTGTTCCATCTCGCACCTACACCGGGGTTGCGAGCACGAACACTGCTTCCGCAACCCCCGATTGGTGCTGGCCCACCACTGTGGGCCTCCTCGGCTGAATGATGTGTACGACTCCCCCCATGACGTCTAAGAGTGGCGCGTGTGGAACACTTCGCGCCGTCACCCCAGGTCCTGATGTTTGGGGGGCGACAGATGTCCCCGAGTGTGTCGCCCCTGGACCAGTTTAGGGTGGCTGAAAGAGGGCGTTATCCGCCCTCCGCCGACGCCCGGTGCGCCTGTGGGTCGGGTGAGAGGACGAGATCTCCCTCTCCCTGTCCACAACCTCTGCGAGACGACTGTTTCGCAGAAGGAAACCACCGCATCCCAGGACTCATCACTGCCGACCATCGACTCGATTACGGCAGTGACAGCTCCCTGCCGGCCGAGATGAAGGCACGGCGCAGCTCCACCGCGCGTGGCATACTCTGCCAGCGTATGCCGCTCTCGGCAGTTGATGCAGTAGTGCTACCGGGCGTCCAGCTCCATGTTTATGCGACACAGGTACTTTCCGAAGCAACCATGCCCCGAAAGTACCTGTGTAATCCGAAACATCAGGGAGCCCTGCCTTCTCCCGAGCCAGTCCGTCAGTATCGGCCGGATCGCCTCGATGGTGGTGAGGCCTGCGGTAGGGCACGAAAGCCTGTCCCGCCATTCTGCCACCAGGACCTCTCGGAGCTGCGACCGACGCTGCTCGAGCTGACGCCATGAGCCGGGTGGCGGCGCCCGCCGGAGACCATGAAACCATGGCCTCCGACTTCTTGAGCGCCACCTCCAGGCCTAGGCGACGTATGCGGCCCACCACCTGTGATACCGCAGCCGTCGCCAGCAACGTTGTTTCCCTGTGCGAGCTCTCCCGGGCGGTGACCAGCGTGTCGTCCGCTTAACTCGTCAGACCTCCCCTCAGTCTGAGCTCGCCTCTCAGCACCCAGTGGTACGTCGTCTACGTTACGAAAAATCAAAGCATGGGAAAGAGCTTCAATGATTGAAGAACGTCTAACCGGACTGGCACTTCTCCACGTCCATAAAAACGTACCCATTGAAATAGATGAAGTGATAAAACATTTCGGCAGGAGACGTAAAGAAAAATTGATTTCGTTATTTAATTAGGTATTTTTATGTTCAGTAGGTACTTATTAATAAAATACCTTCTTTTTAATTGTATCTATTATTATCAAAGTTTAATTAAAACTTCTTCTGACTTGACCACGACTATGTGACCCCCCCCTGGCGCCAAAGCTGGATCCGCCCTTGATGCTAATACCATAAACATAGCGAATAAAAAAATATCTATTACAATCAAACTGAGTGCATGCATAGTTATGTTTTAACCATCGCCACTTTGATAATGCGGCATCAAAGGCATAGAATAAAGAGAGGGAAGTACGTTATCTTCATACAAACGGACCGCGCGCGGCTTGTATGTGTGCGCCATAGTATCTATGCGTCGCCGCACGCACACCTAAACACAATATTAGAGTGCCTATGACTGCGCTAGTCGCAGCTAGCACGGAACGAGGTTCGCGCGTCACGGCATTTCGGCACATTAGCTTTTAAAAAATGATCACATAAACTGCAAAGTTGGTATGTCTATTTATGAACAAATAAAAGACTTATATTTTTCAAATTATATTTCTAAAAGTTATTTACAAGGATACGGATATAATACACATTAAAGTTTAATAACAACGCGTTTCGTAATAGTCGAAACCGAAGAAAGTAGGTATTTTTCTGTAGCTAATTTGTAATTTTGTATTAAATGTGTGATTCAATAGATGTTATGTTTGTATTATTTATATTTGTATTAATTAAAAATTAAAAATAAATATGGTTCTTTATGTGTACAAAACTAAAAATAAAAATTACAAAAAAAAAAACTGACTAGTATATGTAAACTAAATACTAAGCAAATAATTTAAACATAAGCTCTTAGTCTATAAATATTTGTTAGCGGTTTGGGCGACAACCGTAACCGACGAAGCGCGGACAGTTGTCAACCCTAAGACAGTAGGCAATTAAATCGCGGATTGGGTCGCAGATAACCTACTTCCCTCTCTTTATTCTATGTCAAAGGTTTTGTACTTACTTCTCAAAGAAATTTGCCGCTTTTCGGAAGTACATGGTTATGATACACGCGCCGGCGGCTTCTTTTGAAATCTAAAACAATCGTTGCCGCCACGCCGAAATCATAACATTTGACACTATTTGATTGCCGCCATAGAGCGTAGGTATACTCATGCAAAATAATTTCGAATTTTAAGAGTACCTACAGGTGTTCCAAAGAATAAATAAGTTTCAGAGTGCTTAGAATGAAAATGAATACATTATACTGATCACGCAAGTAGTATTATGATTAGGATAAAATGGTAAGGATAGGTAGTAGATGTCATATTAATTCATTCTAGTAAGTATATATTATAATATTGATAACTTATATGGTTTTAAACTAATTACTTAGGTACTATTATTGTACATTTAGTCATTATATTTCTTAAGTTTTTACAAGAAAAAATAGCAAAAAAGTGTTCAAATATCACCCGTTTAATAAATATTGTAGCCACTTTTAAATATACTTGAAACGTGTAAAAAATTCTACAAAAATTTGTTTTTTTTACATGTTTTAGCAAATGTAAGCTTATAAATCATAAATGTTTATTAACAAACAGTTACTTCCATGGAAAACGACATATAGGTCAGTTGATTTTTCGAATTTCTTAACAAATCTTCAGTTATTTATTAATCTGCTTGATCTTTACTATGGCTATGTTAATTCAAGCTCACAATGTTCCAATTCTAATACGTTTTTCTAAGATTTAAAGTAAACTTTAATAAATAGTAATAGACTAATAGGTAATTGCAAGACTTGCAAGACTCTTGCTGCAAGACCAAGACCAAGACCAAGACTGGGAGCGCAAGACCAAGACCAAGACCAAGACCAAGACCAGGTGTATTGGCGCAAGACCAAGACCAAGACTGGCTAAGTCTCGTCTTGTTCTTGCATTTGGGCAACACTAGTTACTGGGAAGGTGGATAGACGACGTTCCAGAGGTCGCAGTCCAATAAGGTGGACTGACCAAATTCGTTCATCTCTGGACACCGGCCTGTATGATGCTATACTCGCGTCCAGAGATCGTAACAAATGGCGAACTATTGTGAAGAAGAGGATAATTCCACAGGGACATCACGACCCTCAGTAATGAGGAGAACGACTTGAGGAGGAGGATGGATGTCCGCCGCCCAAAACCACCCCGGTTTTCCATCTCACAACTAAACCGCAGGGGTTGCGAGAACGAATACTGCTTCCGCAATCCCCAATTGGTACTGGTCCGCCACCGTGGGCCTCCTCGGATCGGTGGGGGAGTAAGGTGACTCCCTCGTGACGTCTAAGAGTGGCGCGCGTGGAATACTTCGCCCCGCACTTTTTTTTATCTATACTTCTAGAGAAGTGTAGGGTTTAAGGTGTTTGTTTGTTTGTTTGAACGCATTAATCTCAGGAACTTCTGGTCCGATTTGAGAAATTCTATTTTCGTTGGATAGCCCATTAATCCAGGAAGGCTTTAAGTTTAGGCTATATAACATCATGCTGCGACCAATAGGAGCAGAGCACAACTAACTCCACGCGAACGAAGTCGCTGGCGGCCGCTAGTAAATTATAAACTAGCGCTTGACCGCAATCCCGCCTGATGGTAAACAGTGACGCAATCGTTGATGGTAAAGCGCACTAGTTTATTAAGAGCCTCCGGGTCTAGTATGTCCTACTCTAAAAGCTCAGTTGAAGTGAGCGTAGAATGTGCTGTTGCATTCATGCAACAGTGTGCATTCATTAACGTGTGCTCCAGGAACCAGTTTTTTTTATTATAATTCTTAACTAGCGGCTTGACTGCAATCCCGCCTCATGGTAAGCAGTGGTGCAATCGTTGGTGGTAAAGCGCGCTAGTTTATTAAGCCTATTCACTTAAAAAAACTTAGTGTATAGGAAGGAAGACGGCAGTTGAGCGAGGTGATGCAATGTTAAACCCAGGACCAACACGACCACCAACGATGCTGCGCCAGAGGGAGATTAATCTGGAGACTCTCCACGATCAAACTCCCGAGACAACAACATTTGGCGCATCATACCCGGCACACATCGCAAAACAACTGCTCAGACCCGTACTCCGTACAGCTTCACCAGACATCAAATATGCTGCAATAAGAATTGTTAATAAATAGTTAGCTTGAAAAAGTCGATAATCATGTAAATAACAGGAGATTTGTAAAACGTGAGTTGTGATAACCCTAAATTGGTTTGTTTACCTCTATTCTTTATGGAGCTTGGCGAGAATATAGGTGTAAAGTTCGCTCAAAGGTTGCCACGATCATCACCCTAATTGGATAACACACGATCGACTTCAATCTGTATGATGTTGAAAGAAATTTCTATATCTTCGAAAAATGTGTCTGCTAGCAACGTAAATAACACAATGAATCTTGAGGAAGTGTCAAAATGAAACCCTGCTACTGATAGTACAGACGATATCACAGCAAGCTACTACAATCTGTCAGATTTCTTTATTAGATTTTCAACTTTATTTCTAAAGCATTAAGGGTCAACGTTGCTTGGGGAAATTTGACGCCAAGTTTCGGGTAGCTTGACCTGCTGCCGTACGCTACGCATTATGGATGTATCCAAGGTATGAAATCAAAAAAATAATTAGTCCGTCTTATAGATAATAAAAAAAATTAACACCCGTATTTTCTATTTTGTTGAGATTACCAAAAACTTCTGAGATATAGCGTATTAAAGTTACGGAGTGGAGGCCACGGCGTGACGTCATGCGACATTTTAAATCATTATATCTTCCTAAGTGTTTGAATGAAAGAAAAAATAAAAAATACCTGTTTAATATCTATACTAATATAATATATTAGTATAGATATTGAACACGTATTTTTTACTCAAACAAACTCTTCGGCTTTATATTATAAAGCTGAAGAGTTCGTTTGTTTGTTTGTTTGAACGCGCTAATCTCTGGAAGTCCTGGTTCGATTTGAAAAATTCTTTTTGCGTCGGATAGCCCATTAATCCAGGAATCCTTTAAGCTATATAACATTACGCTGTGACGAATAGGAACGGAATACATAAAAAAAACTTCTAGAAACCTACGCGGTGGAAATCGCGCGACGCAGCTATTTTTTTATAAATCTATCTGATGGACATTAAATTATTTTTTAGGACACAACCCAATTATTCTACAGTTAAGGCGTTCCTTACATTTTTTCTCCAGTCCACAATCGGCGCTGGAGTGCCGGTGGTCTCACACGCGATGTCCACGTAGTCACCTTTGCGAACTTCCAGAAAACCATCCTCTGGGACAGTTTTGATTGTTGGCGAGTCTGTAACATGAATTTTTTGAAAAAAAAAAAATATTAAAACAGCACCTTAATTGCGTAATATGCTATTACTATCAATTGAAATCATTTTCAGCATATTGCTAATCCATTGTGGCCTAGTGGTTAAAACACCAGCCTCTCAAGTATGAGTGCGCGGGTTCGATTCCAGGTCAAGCAAGAACCAAAACTTTTCTACAGTTATATGTACGTTATTAGTATATCTTGGACACCAATGACTGAAGGTGAAAGAAAATATCTTGAGGAAACCTGGACTTTGGGTCTGAAATCGCCAACCCGCATTGAGCAAGCGTGATGATTACGCTCAATCCTTCTCTGTATGAGAGAGGAGACCTGTGCCCAGCAGTGGGACGATAAAAAGGTTGATGATGATAAAATGCAGATGTATTGCGTTGACAAACTTAAATTTCTTACAGTTGGGCTGAAAGAAACTTATTAAAGAAACTTACATAAAACTTCTATGGAGTGTGTTTGTCTGATCGGACCCCATGGCTCCGGTCTGATGATCTGCGAACAAAGACAAAAAAAATTATTATTAACTAGCGACCCGCCCCGGCTTCGCACGGGCGCAATGCTGACATTAAAATACACTACAGAAAAAGCAGGAGAAAAGGCCGGTCGGTCGGGCCGGCCGCCGCAAACGCGACGCCCCGCAATTTTTAAATCTGTAATATCTTCGTAAATACTCATCTAAATCATATGCTGTAAAGGGCGATACAGATCTATATTAAATCAACAATATACAATATGTAAAGAAAACCCTGTCCGATCCGTGAAGGTATGGTTAGGTATCGATAACTGATTCTACTAATGGGTACAAAGCCCGGCTAAACTTTAAAAAAAAATCCCCCTTAAAAAAATAAATATTATTTCGCAAAAAGAGCTTAATACATGTGCGCTAAGCAACCCTACCGCGACGGCCGGGGGGCAGGGCACGCGGCACGTGGTCGCGTCGCGATTCGTTCATAATAATACCGGTGCGGTGTTGTCACTTTTTCTTAAATTACTAAATTTCGGGGAAATTGGTTTAATTCCCGGGAAAAAAAGATTATTTCAAAATTCAATAGTATTGTTACTATGATGATTATGTAAAATTTTATATTATATTTGGTCAAGTGTTTACCTAACCTTTTTTTTGTTTACATATTGTATATAAGGTATTAAATTGGATACGACTTAATGCTGTATTGGTAAAAATCGCTTCGAAAATTAGCCAGTATTTGTCGTAAAAAGTAAATGAAAAAAATGATATTGTGGGATATTACCATTACAGATAAACATATAGGTACCATCGCGGACTTTTCTGTATACCTTTTCAATCATCATCATCATCTCAGCGTTAATCCCAGTCGCATCCGAAGCTTTTTTCAGCTTTGGAGTCTGAGGCCCGCTTTACCAGTTTAACTGCTGATTTGGCTAAACTTCAATATTTTCCGTGAAGCGACTGCCGTCTGACCTCCACAACCCGTAGGCGATATTGAAGCATTGCAATTAAACCAATCCATCGCGGACTTTTCTGTAGACCTTTTCAATGTGTACAATATTTAGTAAATTATTTTGATAAAGGAGATTTTTCATTTTGAGTCACCACTATAGATAAAAAGGAAAAAAATAGAAGATTTTCATAAAAATACAACTAAATTAATTAGAATAAAAATACAGGTATATATTATTAATTATTTGAAACGTTTTTTAGTGAGATAACCCTCTATTTTTCTCGGTGGTAGGCCACAACACCAGCCGCCGGCGTAAGTTACCACCCACCAGACAAAGTCATGCCGCCAAGTGATTCATCGTGTTCCGGCATGATGTCTGGTGAAGGCGTACGGAGGACGGGTCTGAGCAGTTGTGTTGCGATGTACGTGCCGGGTACGATGCGCGAAATGTTGTTGTGTCGGGAGTTTGGTTGTGGAGGGCCTCCAGATCAATATCCCTCTGGCGCAGCATCGTTGGTCGTGTTGTTGGGTTTAACATTGCATCACCGCGCTCAACTGCCGTCTTCCTTCCTATTTACTCAGTTCTTTTGAGTGAGTAGGCTTAATAAACTAGCGCGCTTTACCATCAACGATGGCATCACTGCTTACCATCAGGCGGGATTGCAGTCAAGCGCTAGTTCGTAATTTATATAAAAAAAAAATAAGGTACCCATGACACTTTTTATGACGTTTGATTGGCGACTTTGACACTTCTATTTTCCCGTTGTGTTCGTGCCGAGTGTTGATTTGAGCTGATTGTGTTTATTTAATGGGCCGTATATTCGGAATTCATGTTTTGTTTTTTTTTCTCAGTCATATGGTAGATAATATAGATACGATAGCCTTAGATACATGACACATCAATCAAATGTCACTGTCAAAATCTTATTTCGCTTATTGCTGACCACCATATTTATTAGTAAGTAGTTGTGTTGCACTCCTTGGCCGAATTAAATTAAATCTGTATAAAAACTAAGCCAAAATATAGGAAATTAATATTAGTTACATTAAGTGTACAATGTGCTGGCCCAGGCTCCATGCATTTCTGAAACATCTCCACGGAAGGACATAGGGAAAGAGAAAGCGACTTTGTTTTATAGTACAAATGGCTTCGATTCCCTTGCTTATAAACGAATGTTAGGTTTAGAGCATATTTTTCTTTCACTTTCATTAAGAAAAGGACAGAAGCTAAGGATTAGTTTGGTCTGTGATTGTAATTCCAGGGTATGGCAATCGTGGGTCGCAGTTGCAGCTGACAATCAGCGTCAGGTGGTACACTGACAACTGGTTAGACCCGTCCTCCGTACATCATCCCGGAACGCGACGTTGTAGGAATGTTGATTTGAGAGTAAAATCTAACCTACTTATTTAGAATATTTCATTATATTCCTCTTATCGAAGAATCCGAATCTCTCGTATGCTTTGATTGGACAAGAATGCCTTTGAAATAACTATTTCAATATGCGGTAGGTAGTTTTAGAAAAATAATTGCTGCGCCGCGCGGTTTTACTTGTGTGGAAGTTTCGATACCGTAAGAATATCGGGATAAAGGTACCCTACGTGTTATTCCTGGTTATAAACCATCTGTATGCCAAATTTCATCCAAATATGTTCAGTGATTTTAGCATGGACAATTAACAAATATACATTTTTTTTTTTAATTATAAACTAGTGCTTGTCCGCAATCCCACCTGATGACAAGCAGTGATGCTATCGTTGAAGGTAAAGCGCGCTAGTTTATTAAGCCTATTCACTTAAAAAACTTAGTGAATAGGAGGGAAGATGGCAGTTGAGTGAGGTGATGCACTGTTAAACCTAACAACACGATCATCGATGCTGCGCCAGAGGGAGATTAATCTGGAGACCCTCCACGACCAAACTCCCGACAAAACAACATTAGGCGCACCGCACCCGGCATACATCGCAAAACAAATGCTCTGGCCCGTCCTCCGTACGGCTTCACCAGACACGCGACGCGACGAATTTAATACTAGTAGGAATCATGTTTGCGAATTTAGAAAGAAATAAAAATCCGTTTATTGACATTACAGCAAAATACACCCTAAAACTATCAAAAGGGCCTCAGATCAACATAATGTCAGATGACATACACAAGGTGTACCATCTGACGCTGGTCGGGAGACTACATCGCACTCCCGGCCACCATAGACGCGGGCTTGCGGGCTGTGAGCAGTGGGCAGCTCGCCGGTAAGGGACCGTTCAAGTAACGCAACGCACTTTTTGGAGATTTTTGACCCCCTTCCCTCCATTGTAACGCACCGTAACGTTTTTCTGTACCACCCTTCCCTTCTCTAAACGTTACGTAACGTTTTATAGCCTATGTCCTTTCTCAGGCTCTCGACTATCTGTGTACCAAATTTCATTACAATCGGTTCAGTAGTTTTGGCGTGAAAGCCGGACAGACAGACAGACAGACAGATATACTTTCGCATTCATAATACATATTAGTATGGATTATCAGCATCACTCTGTATGTTATTCCTGTTTATAAACCATCAGTGTGCCAAATTTCATCCAAAAATGTTAAGTAATTTTAGCGTGGCCAGTTAACAAAGATACATCCAAATTATCACGTTTATGATATTAGTCGGAATCATGTTTGCGAAGACAGACAGAAAGAAAAAACCGTTTATTGACATTACAGCAAAATACACCATATAACTATCAAAAGGGCCTCAGATCAACATAATGTCACATCGCACTCCCGGCCACCATAGACGCGGGCTTGCAGGCGGGGAGCAGTGGGTAGCATCGCCGCCCTTTAAGGGACCGTTCAATTATATCGGTATTACGTAACGCATTTTTTGGGGATTTTTGACCCCCTTCCCTCCATTGCAACGCACCGTAACGCTTTTCTGTACCCCCCCCCCCCCTCCCCTTCTCTAAACGTTACGTAACACTCAAGTGATCAATTTTATCCTAAAGTCTTAAAAAGTTATGTCATAGTTTTTACGCTTGCTATAGTTTTAATCTACTAAATAAAACAAGAGAATTTTAATTCGCAATAGATACAGCTGCGTTTTGTTTATTTTCTTTTTGTCAGAAACAATGTTACGTAAGAAAGACCCCCTTCCGCCCCTGTAACGCATCGCAACGATTTACGAGACCCAAAAATTGCGTTACATAATACTTGAACGCTTCTTAAGGACCATCGTGACGGGGTCCACGAAGACCGATGCCTTGGCCAGGGTTACGGGTTGGTCAAAAGAGAAATCGTGGTCCTGGCGCACAGGCAAGTGAAGGAACACGGGTGGGTTTTAGTCAGTAAAAGTCTCACAAGCCCTTTAGCGGGAGAGGTCATTTGATGTTTTCCCATCCACACCAAAATAAAAACCGGCCAAGTGCGTGTCGGACTCACGCACAAAGGGTTCCGTACCATTGATTTGTGAAATTAAAGGATTTAAGTTATTTGTATGAAAGATTACGCGGTAATAAGCGGTTTACGAGTTACGAGGTAATAAAAAACAACTACTTACTAGATCTCGTTCAAAACAATTTTCGTTGATAGTTTTTATAGTAATGTCATCATATGTTTCTTTTAGACTTTTCATTTTCTTATTTTAGAAGTTAGAGGGGGGACCAACTTTTTTCCACTTTGGAAGCGTCTGTCACGCAAACTATTCGGTTTAGAAAAAAAGTATTTTAGAAACCTCGATATCATTTTTGAAGACCTATCCATTGATACCCCACACGTATGTGATTGATGAAAAAAAAAAGTTGAGTTTCAGTTCTAAATATGGGGAGCCCTCAATATTTATTATTATTATTTTATTTTCGCATCAAAATCTTAATGCGGTTCACAGAATACATCTACCTACCAAGTTTCAACAATATAGCTCTTATAGTTTCGGAAAAAAATGGCTGTGACATACGGACGGCATTCCGTTTGGCAACGGAACCGTAAAAAGGTGTACGGAGTTGTGTTGCGATGTGTGCCGGGTACAATGCGCCAAATGTGTCGGGAGTTTGGTCATGGAGGGTCTCCAGATCCATCTCCCTCTGGCGCAGCATCGTTGGTCGTGTTGTTGGGTGTAACATTGCTTCACCTCGCTCAACTGCCGTCTTCTTTCCTATTCACTCAGTTTTTTTGAGTGAATAGGCTCTTAATAGACTAGCGCGCTCTACCATCAACTTTTGCCATCAACGATTGCATCACTGCTTGCCATCAGGCGAGATTGCGGTCAAGCACAAATTTATAATTGTATGAAAAAAAAAACACACTAGGTATTACTATTGTCGTCCTCCGTGGCGCAGCGGTCAACATGTCTGCCTGCGACGTGTAGGCCCCGGGTTCGATCCCAGGCCATGTCATGATGGAAAACGATCTTTTCCTGATTGGCTTGGGTCTTGGATGTTTATCTATATGTAAAGGGTGTATCTGAAATCGACGCACAAACGAGTACCATGGATCCAGTACGTGATTCTGAACCCCCCAGTCGTGGAATTTTTAGTCGGCTTTTTCATGATTAAAAAAAATATATAATAATAATAATAATAATATAGCCCTTTATTCCGAACATTTACAGTGTTTGTGTTGCTTTTTATAAAATGTCCCTCAGTTCGGTGTGTCTTTTGACATAGGCCTCCTCCAACTGCTTCCATTGCACTCTATCTGTTGCTACTCTGGTCCAGAAAGGCCCCAAGGCTAAACGAAAGTCATCTTCCCATCTTCTTGTTGGACGTCCCCGTTGTCTGCTTCCGTCTCTTGGGTACCAGAGTGTTACCTGCCTACTCCATTTTTCTGCCTTACAACGTAGCATGTGACCTGTCCAACGCCATTTCAATTGGTCCGTTCGGGTAAGGATATCGGTGACTTTGGTTTTGTTCCTTATTTCTGCTGAGGTAATTCTGTCATTTAGTTTTATTTTGAGCATGCTTCTCTCCATTGCCCGCTGACACTTTACTAGTTTTTCTCTGTGGTTCTGAGTGAGAGACCAGGTCTCGCTTCCGTATGTAATACAGGGGAGGATACAGGTATTGAAAGTTTATCTTTTAATGGACATGCTGAGTTCTTTACTTTTCATTATTTCCTTTAGTGACCAGTATTTTCGCCAGCCACTAGCAATCCTCTTGTTTATTTCCTTTGACATTTGGTCTGTAGGGGCGATTATCTGGCCCAAATACACATACTCTTGTACGTACTCAAGCTTATTTCCATCCAGTACTATGTCGATCTCTGTTGAGTTGGTCATTAGTTTTGTTTTCATTTTATTAATTTGAAGCCCGACATCATTACTCTTATTGGCTAGAGAGATTATCATTTTTTGGATTTTACTTGGATCCTCTTCAAGCAGGATAAGATCGTCTGCGAATCTCAGATGGTTGAGACGGCAGCCATTGATGTTGAGACCATATTCCTCCCAGTCTAGACTTCTGAAGATATTCTCCAACACTGCAGTAAACAAGTTAGGTGACAGTGGGTCTCCCTGTCTGACGCCTCTGTTTATGGGGAAGGGGTCTCCAGTCGTTTCGAGTTTTATGCAGCCTTCGCTTACATTATAGATGTTCTTAATTATATTTATGTAACTGCTATTCACTCCTTGCTGTTCCAGGGTTGACCAGATGTAGTTGTGATTCAGGCTGTCGAATGCCTTTGAATAGTCGATGAAGATCATATAGACTGGTTTTTGGTATTCGCTGCTTTTTTCTAAGATTTGCTTGATGGTATGAATGTGGTCGATTGTACTATAGTTTTTCCTAAATCCTGCCTGCTCTATAGACTGATTCTCGTCTAATTGCTGAGTAATTCTTCCCAGTATAACTTTTGCGAAAACTTTGTAGATGTTTGAAATTAAACTTATTGGCCTGTAGTTGTTAATGTCTTCCTTAGGTCCTTTCTTGTGCAAAAGTATAATGTTAGACTTTCCCCACTGGTCTGGAATTATGCCTGTGTTAAGAATGTTGTTGAAAAGTTTTGTTAAGATAGGACACAGTTCTTTAACTGTGCCTCTTATAATTTCGTTTGGTATGTTGTCAGGTCCAGAAGCTTTTTCCATTTTTTGTGAATATATGGCTCTCTGTATTTCTGCCTGGAGTAGGGGTGGTGTGTCATTATTTATATTTTTTGTCTTAAAGTTGGTTTCTGATTCTTCTTTTTTGTCTGTCTTTGAATAGAGATGTCTGTAGAACTCCGTAGCTATTCTTTGGATTTCTTTACGTTTTGTCTCAATGCCTGATTTATTGCTTTTCAGCTTGGGAACCCATTCCACTCCTTGGTCTCTTAACTCTCTTAAAGCCTTTTTGGTACCACCAGTTTTTTTGATTGAGTCTTCTAATTTTTTTATTCTTTTTAGCTTCCTATCTTTTCTCATACTTTCCCGTATAAGCTTACTAAGTGTGGCAATATATTTCCTATCTTTATTTTTGTTTAATATTAGTGTTTTTCTTTCCTCTAGTAGCGTTATTGTTCTGTCACTAAATTTATTGTTGTCTTTTCTCGTATCTGTTTTCTTCAGTTCTGACAATTTTTTATCTAGGAAATCATATTTTTCGCGGACACTTGAATCAGAGTTCACAATTTCAAGAAGCGGTTTGATGTCAGATGGGTTGATTATTTTTGTGTACTCTTCTGGTGGCAATGTTTTGGCGTTGGTTATAGTCTTTCTTGAGTTTTTTGCGGGCTGCATCTTAAGGCAGCTGCGTACCATACGATGATCAGTATTAAAGTTTAAATTTTGTATGATGTGAGTGTCGTTGAAGTGTTTGGCTTTGTTAGTAATTATAAAATCAATTTCGTTTTTGTTTTTTCCGTCTGGAGATATCCAGGTCCATTTGTTTTTTGCCTTATTCCTGTACATTGAATTGAGTAGTGCTAGGTTATTTTGTAAAAGAAAATCAATTAGCCTGTGTCCATTAGCACTCCTCCCTCCGTAGCTAAATTTTCCAAGTACATGTTCTTCCCCTACTTCTCTGGTGCCTATTTGTGCGTTAAAATCGCCCATGATAATGAGATTATTAAAATTGTATTTGTTTATTGTGTCTGACAGCTGGTTGTAGAAGTCTTCAATGTCTTGTTTAGCGGCTTTTTCGGTAGGGGCGTAGATTTGAATAATGGTCCATGGGTTCTTATATCCAGGTAGGTTTATGTTAAGTACTGCTGACCTGTCTGAAATACCTCTTAGTTCCAAAATGTTTCCTTTGAGGGATTTCTTGATAAGAAATCCAACTCCTCTCTGGCCTGCGATAATTCCTTTTTGAAATAGTATATAACTCTCGCGTTCCTCTATCTTTTCGTCTAGCCTTCTCATTTCACATATTCCTAAAATATCATAGTTTATGTTTTCTAGTGATTTTTCTAGTTCCATTAAGCTTTCTTCCGTTCTCAGAGTTCTAGTATTAAGTGTGGCAATTTTTATTGTTTTGCGATTTTTTGTTGGAGGGGTGTGGTCTAGTACTCCCGCGGGGACCGGCCGTGTTGGAGGGGTGTGGTCTAGTACTCCCGCGGGGACCGGCCGTGTTGGGAGACATTTGGTTTGTTGTGATGTAAGTTGTTCTTTTCCTGTCTTTCCGGTTGTTGTTAAGTTTGATTCGCTTGAAGTTGTTGTGTTTTTTATGGTAACCTTTAAGTTGTTGTTAGCTTCTGTTAGTTTTTTGAAGTCTCAGAAGTCAGCGTGAGCGAAGCGCTTCTGGAGCGGGACATAAGTTCAAACGCGTTCTTTGCAGCAATTTTCTTGGAACCCATAGCGTGTGATGGGTGGTTCTGTGCGTTGGATTCCATGTAAGGGGAGAAAGACGGTTCTCTCTTTCTCTTTTCTCTGTTCACTGAACAGAGAAAAGAGAACAGAGAAAAAAAAATATATATGTAGTTTTTTTCACTTTAAACCGTTCATAATTGCTATACTGTTATAACCCAATAAGATTTTAAAGTAAAAATTAATTAATTCGCTAATTAAACAAAAAAACGTAATGAAAACAAAACTCGAAAAACTATCTTATCAGCTGATTTAATAGAGTTTACATCAGGGATCAACGTCATACCTACAAACCCGTACGGCGGCACGCTTGCAACGTTCAAAGGCCGAGCTAACACTTTTTTTAAACACTGTGAATTCTGTAATCGTTCATTAACGACATAAATGACTATCATAGTTTTATTAGTGGCATGCGGTCTAGCCTTTTCGCGAAGTTTGCGTTACGATGTCAGATACAGCCTGTATGAAGGTATATGTATCTATTATAAATATAGTATCGTTGAGTTAGTATCCCATAACACAAGTCTCGAACTTACTTTGGGGCTAGGTCAATCTGTGTTATTTGTCCGTAAGTATATATTTATTTATTTACTATCAATTGGAAGCATTTCGTAGCATATTACTAATCCATTGCTCCATATGTTCCAAAAATGTGTTTGCACAACAACGTAAATAACGCAATGAATATTGTTGAACTGTCAAAATGAAACCTATTGATACTGATAGTCTACTTCTTTTCTCAAGGTGAGATTCATCCTCAACTCTTGATCAATGGCCTCTGTGGAATAGATAACACAATTTTGCCAATAACACGTGTAACAAATTATAGAAATTCTTTGAAAATTTTATTTCACAATAATGGCGGATATCGCCAATGACAGTTAAAAATCGGCCGCGTGAACCGACTATTAGGGAGGTTTGAGGCAAAGTCATGATGTGGCCACTATGCTGCGATATTTCAATGTCCTTTATGAATTATTTACTAAATGCACTTTTTACTACATAAATCACGCGCTTTTATTTAGTAAACAACTCCATAAATAATTTTAAAAGTCCAATGAAAAATGCGCGTGACACTCATCTTAGCTTTCCCGTTAAAACAACTGATAATTTGGTTACTATATCCTGCTGTTTCTAGATAAAACAGACTGACATCCACTAATTACCGTGCAGGCCACCCCGCAATCAATTAATTACTCTTTAGTACTTTATACCGCCCATTCAGCTAACTATTGACTTCCTTTTGCATAAGACGCTATGGTAACATTACACTTGTCCGGGCTCCTGTCAGTTTTTTTTTAGTTAAAAGGGTAACTGGAGATTAAATTGGTTTTGTAATCTAATTCTAGATCACAGTATTAAATTAACTCTTTCAAGAAATTACCGCCCTATTTTTCATTAAAAAATTAAATAAAAAGAAAAATAAAATGTACACCTTTGTATTCAGATCTTAATTTTGTATTTTATTGTCAGTACAGACGACAGCACATCAAGTTTTTTTTTTTGTTTTTTTTTTTTTAATATGGCATCTTTAAGTTGACCTTGTGGGTTCGTGACTGCTTAACCGGACTATCCTGTGACTGCCCTAAGTGAATTTAAAGCCTCCAGCCAGGGTTACTACAAACTAAGCGATTACACGCTAAGGGTACCTCCTTTGGGGTACGAACCTCGGCTTGTGGTGTCGCTGGAGAGAACATCAAGGGACGACTGGATCGAAATTTTATTTTTATTTCGGTTTGACCGCGGCGTCTCCTAGTACTCTGAGAAGAAACGGCCGAAACAAACTCAGAGGTCATAGCTGGAATTTATATTTACTGGCTCAGCTGTGGCGCGGGCTGGCCTTCATCGGACAAGGCACGGGCACATCAAGCTAGTAGAATCCGTCAAATTTCTTTAATAGGTTTTCAAATTTGTTGCTAAAGTATTAAGACTCAAGATTGATTGGAAATATTTGACAGTTTTGTACAGCTTCACCTGCTATCGTCCGTACATAAATACTAAATAAATAAAACGTTAAGGGAAATACACATATGCTCGAAAACCATTACCCTCTTCTCTTTAGTAGTCCTGTAAAAAAGGTCATGTCCTTATAGCGGCAACAGCAATGTACGATTTTCTTGAAAATTTCAACTGTCGCTAGTCGATTTTTTGTATACGTCTTACACTTATTGCGTCGATCACTTATTACAATTTTGACTAGTTTAGCCTAGTTATACTTGCTGCCATTTTTGAGCAGAGTTTCATTCAAGAATGTGTATGTAGAAAATTAGTGATCGATGCTTTCTTGTTGTCTCCTTGTAATATAATAGTCAGAAGTGCGATTACGTAACCATATCTAAACATTGACACTATTGACTACTAATTCCAAGCACACTTCACTTTCAGGCTCCACACGGTGTTACCGTTTATTTCGCACAAACAACATGCAGTATTATAACAAGTAGGTACCAATTTTTCATCACTCACACTACACTCACACAATCAAACACCTCACACACGACACATACTCACCCTCCGGCCTCCCACACACTTACCTACATATCCACTCACTTCCCACGAAAACTCCTTTCTTCCCATAAGTAAATCATTGTTTAGTAGTAGTATACGAGAAAATATGATAAAAATGTACATATATCTGGGGTGGAGATCTCATCATCATTATCATCAACCTTTTATCGTCCCACTGCTGGGCACAGGCCTCCTCTCATACGGAGAAGGATTGAGCGTAATCACCACGCTTGCTCAATGCGGGTTGGGGATTTCAGCCTTTTAATCAGTCAATGGTGTCCAAAATATACTTAGAAAGTACATACATATAACTGGACTGTGTACATGTAACTGTGGAGACCTGGTGGCCTGAAATACAGGCTTCGGCTTAGCTTAGGCACCAATCTCCCCTAACATTTTTCTAAAAGCCCACAACTGGACAACATTGTTTTCCTTTTGTTATTATTTTATAAGGATATTGAGGTGAGAAAATAAATAAATATTATTATTACTTAACTTTTCACAGTGACTTTTTACAGAATCGATGGACTGAATCATTACGTCATTTATGCCTAGAATAACATTAGATATATGAATCACAAGCTAGTTGGTCTTGACCCTATAATATCATACCAAACTCATGATTACATCGACTCAATGATCTCCACGGGACTCAATGGTTGTTCCAATTACAAAATACGGTGGTCGGTAACAAAAGAGTTAGTACAAATTGATTGATTGCATAATTGGACCGGCTTGAGAGCTAACACTGAAATGGGCATAGTGGTTAGTGCTGGGACGAGGAGTGAACGAGAATTTTATCGATATTTTTGTATTCAGCCAGCTTCTTTGTGTTGTCTGAAGGCAGTGTTTAAATGTAATAAAGATGCGGACGATAGCAGGCCAAACTACCCGCTAATGCTTTAGAGATAAAGTTGATAATTTAATAAAGAAATCTGAAAAATTATAGTAGCTTTATGTGCCGTCCGATAAAAAAACGGGTAGTGACCAAAAAGGACTATCTTATAGATGGAATCGTGTTTAAAAACAAAATAAAAATGCACCTTAATTTTATTCGTTAATCAATTTTTGTATTATAGTTTGACTTATTGTTACTTGATATTATATTGACATTTCTTCTTTTTTTTTATATGACATTCTTATTAATACTTCAACAATTATTACTGTATTATTTCCTAAATTTTAAAGTATATTTTTATTAGGTATTAATATATATAAAAAAAATAATGTATTTTTTTTATTAGTTATAAACTAGTGCTTGACTGCAATCCCGCATGATGGTAAGCAGTGATGCAATCGTTGATGGTAAAACACACTAGCTTATTAAGCCTATTCACTCAAAAAAAGCTGAGTGAATAGGAAGGAAGACGGCAGTTGAGCGAGGTGATGCAATGTTTAACCCAACTACACGACCAACGATGCTGCGCCAGAGGATGATCTGGAGATCCTCCACGACCAAACTCCCGACACAACAACATTAAGCACATCGTACCCGGTACACATCGCAACACAATTGCTTAGACCCGTCCTCCGTACGGCTTCACCAGACATCATGCCGGAACACGACGAATCGCTTGGCGGCAAGACTTTGTCTGGTGGGTGGTAACTTATGCCGGCGGCTGATGTTGTTGTCTACCACCGTTAAAGTATTTTATCTTCGAGCCAATGAACTGCTAATGCTATGTACGCCATTATTGTCGCATGCATCAGGCTATAAATTGAATAGTTTCAATTATTTTCAATGTTTAATGTTTGTGATGTGGCAGTACTTTTTAAATAAATACATTTGTGCAGAATCTTTTGAGGATTATGCGAGCTACTTGTAGCTCTTATAAAGCTATAATCACATTATTGTGTAGTGTCGTCATCCAGTTCTAGCCAATCAAAACTCTTTTGTATCTGACGTAGTTCTGAACATATTCTATTGATTGGTTGATCCCATGTTACAACACAACACGACAGAGTAATGTGGCAATCCCGCCTGATGGTAAGCAGTGACGCAATCGTTGATGGCAAAGCGCACTACTTTATTAAGAGCCTATTCACTCTAGCCTTAAAGACACTCAAATTGTAGTCCGACGGAAACACCGCCGCTGGCAAAATGTTCTAGTCCCTCGATGTACGCGGTATAAAGGAGGAGGTGAAACGCTTCGAGATGGGGTAATTAAATCATGCAATTCCCTCACACACACCCCAAAATGCATCCCATAGAACACCGATTCCGATTTTTCCGATTTTTTTTAAATCGTGGGCGTGTTATTCGTACAGGCTACGATAGTCCAATTGTATAATTCGCAAAGGTTAAATTAATTTCTTTGCACAAGAAATCTCGTTTATAACGCCGTACCAGGTTTGACGAGTGCACGAGGAGTTGCTTTTGTCTTCGGATTTTTAAAATTCTCTAATTAAATCATAAAGTAATGGGGCCGCCTAAACCAATTGGGAACTTTACTGGCTTCAGGATCATATTGAATTTTCAACGCCTTTAGCTCACCGTTGTCCTACATATGAAGTAATGTACATAATATTATCATCATTCCAGTGTTATCCCAGTCGCATCCGAAGCCTTTTCAGCTTTGGAGTCTGGGGTCCGCTTTTTACCAGTCCAACTGCTGATATGGCCAAACTTCGACATTTTCCGTGAAGCGACTGCCGTCAGACCTCCACAACACGAAAGCGACATCGAAGCATTGCAGTTAGACCAATTGTTGGACTTTTGAAGGCTCCAACAACCCGTAACGACTGCCACTAGATGTTCGTATGGCAACCGGGACCAACGGCTTAACGTGCTTTCCGAGGCACGACCAGACCAGTGCAAATATTTATATTCATGCATACAAATACTTGCACTGTGCGGGGATCGAACCCGCGCCAACTTGCGCAGCGGCCGTGTCCGCTACCGCTACGCCACTGAGGCTGTCGAAGTAATTTATGTACATTACTTCGACAGCCTCCGTAGCGGTCTATAGTCTAACAAAGTCAAGTCAACACAGAGTTATGAATTTTGATTGCATGACTAATAGGATAGGGTTTTTCCGTAGTAATGACGTTTGAGCTATAAAGTCAGCATTGGCACTGATTCTCTTGTTTAAAAACTAAAGAAATTTAAAGTTAAGAACATCGTTTTCTTTATATTCCATTAAGAAAAGGATAGAAGATAACATTTTAGTTTAATCCTGTCAAATCAAGATACTCCATAGACAATGGCGCCGATTCTGTTGCTAACAAACTAAGCTAATTTTAAGTTAAGTGCATCTTTTTCTTTCCATTTCTATAAGAAAAGGACAGAAGATAAAATGTCAGTTAAGTCCTGTCAAATTTGTGCGCTCCTGACGTAAACTGGCGTATTTTTAGTCGCCATGTTTATAATCGCGTCTAAACTGTCTATGGAGTATCTTAATTTGACAGGATTAAATTAAAATGTTATCTTCTATCCTTTTCTTATCGAAATGGAAAGAAAAAGATGCACATAACTCAAAATTCAGTTTGTGAACAACAGAGTCGGCGCCAATTTAGACGCGGTCATAAATATGGCGACCAAAAATACGTTAATTTACTTCAGAAGCGCACTAATTTTACAGGTCTAAACTAACATTTTATCTTCTGTCCTTTTCTTATTGAAAGAAAAAGATGCATTGAAATTAATTTTAATTTAGTTTGTTAACAAGGGAATCGCGGCCATTGTATAGCGCAATACAGATCTTGACTAGAAGCGTAAGTTTTTTTTTTTTAATAATTGTAAACTAGTGCTTGTCCGCAATACCACCTGATGGTAAGCAGTGATGTAATCGTTGATGGTAAAGCCCGCTAGTGTATTAAGCCTATTCACTTAAAAAGCTTAGTGAATTGGAAGGAAGACGGCAGTTGAACGAAGTGATGCAATGATAAACTCAACAACACGACTAACGATACTGTGCGCTGTGCGACTAAGGAGTTTGACCTGGAGACCCTCCACGACCAAACTCCACACAGCAGCCAGAACACATCGCAGCACAATTGCTCAGACCCGTCCTCCGTACGGCTTCACCAGACATCGTGCCGGTTCACGACGAATCGATTGGCGGCAAGACTTTGTTTGGTGGGTGGTAACTTCCGCCAGCAGTCGATATTATAGCCTACCACTCCCTCTGTAAAAAAACCAATCAACAGATACGTCGATAAAATTCGCAAATCGTGTTCATCGATACCTAATACCAATCAATAAACATGTCCCATCACTACCAGCAAATTAAAAATAGTTTTAGATCGAACGGCGGCCGCCTGTTTATCAGTTAAAACCAATTGATATACTCAATGAAACAGTTTTTACATGCTTTTTATTAGCTTCACTTGTATGTTTGCTTGCTTGCTTGTTTGTTTGTTTGACCGTTTCGAACTCTTTGGACTACGAGTGAGCGGCTCATTACTGTAAAATTCGTTCGTTCGTTTTTTAAATAGAATATCGAACTAAAAAGTTGAACATAAATATAGTTTAAAAAAAATTATAAAACATGCTTTTAAAAAATATCAAACTAATTTTTTTTTTTTTTTTAAAGCGTGGTGCGCTTAACCCGCCAGCACTCGCGCCTCAAGAAATTACATCAGCACTCGCGTGTAGAGCATTTTGCTCACGTTTATGAATGTCAATAAATGCAAGTTTTACCAAAAAATATTAATATAAACATATTTCATCAGATAAAATACACATTATTTATTGTAGAAAATATATATTCAGAAAGTTAACAATATTAATATTTTTTATTTTAATTAACAGTCATAGGAACTAATTTGCCAGTCTTCTAAGGCAGTCTTACGGAAAAAATTAAACAAAAAAAAGGGTTTCAAAAAAATCTTAACTAAGTATAAATAACTAATCATCATTATATACGCTAGCTTTACACATATCTCATAGTGTATAACCATGCTCGGTACATAAAAATTTTTGGCAGTAAATGCAGCTCTTTTTGGTCTTGCGATTTTTTCGTCTTGGGCAAACCGCGTAGATTCCACTTGGTTTTTCTTCTTCTGGTAACTCAGATTCTGGTACAAAAAATTTCAGCACTTGCTGAAAAGGATATGAAACATTGTGTAAAGTGCTTCTTTTTGGATACATATCCAGCCAGGCTGTGTTAGTTGCAGAGCTCGTTGCTTCAAGTAGTCTCTGCGCGTGATGATTATACCCGTATTTTCTTTGTAAATGATTTGTTGACTCCGGCCATGTTTAGGATCGTGATAAATAATCTCAACGGCGATCTACATGCTACTCTTGCCACAGAATACTCTTCTTTTAGTGGATCTACAACATCCACACTTCCATTCGTTTTATTATAAAAGGTGATAATTTTGGGTCGCATTTTTCCGGTGAAATTGAAGAAACCTAACCTTCTAGTTCCGATGACGATTGTTCAGTATTAGTGGAATGATAACTTTGTTTACTGTCTCGATCGCTTTTAATATCATCGACTCTATAAGACGGGTCCTCAATGTCTTCTAAAGTTTTCTCCATAAACTATGCCCAAAGTTCGTCCCTTCGATTACGATCCATCTATAATAGAAATAAATAATTGATAACTATTTCAGTAATGCAAAATTATAATATTATATGAAAGAAGCAGTAAATCTGTCGCTAAGATAAAAAATAAACAAATCATGAGTAAAAAAATGTACTTACGTCGATACTCGCGCGATGAGCAAAACGCCGCCTGGTGGTACATGGCGCATCAAACCACCTCGTCTGACTTACTGGCGAGCACTGGCGAGAAGTGAACTGCATACAGGGGTGGGGGATGGAACAAAACTCAACTACCAAAAAAACGGTGTATGTACGAATGATTTTGACAAAATGGCGCTTGTTTTTAATTTACTGTGAGCAAAATGCTCATAGCGCGAGTGCTCGCGGGTTAATATATAAAAATTATGGCTCAAAGCGCCTCACGCTTTTGTCGTCATCCATGTTGTCGAGAGCAGGGGTAGCCAAATATATATTACCGCCAGCGACTTACAAGTTGTCTACAACTTGTAAGTCGCCACTCGTATAGTAGTCACTCGTTATATACCTACCTACCGTACCACCTTGACAACGTGTGACTACCCCTTTAAAAACATGAAAATTTATCACTACATAGTGAATATTGCATACTTCAGAATAGTATTGTATGACATTATTGTCAATTTACAACGAAGGCATCTTGGTAGAGTCTACTGTGTCCATTTACTTGCAACTAAGTACCTACATAGCAACTTTGTTCAGTTCAGTATTCTGAAAATCTTGTTTTATACTTTTTCAGCGTCGTTTTTTGTCGTAGTTGGGTTTTAGTTTTTTTTACTTTTTATTATTATGTACCTACATATTATTATTTCTATCTGCTGGGGAGTTTGTTCCGCCACTTCTTCTTCCCAGCGAAAGCACTAGGAAGTGTCGATGGGTGGGCGTTTTGGGGGACTGTCTTATGTAATATTAACGTTCCAAAAGTGCTGATTCTCAGCCTAATTTGAATAAATTACTTTTGAATTGATTTGATTTAAAGACTTACCTTTTTAAATTATATAAATATTTTATTCGTTAATAGAAAAATAAAATAAATGCTTTGAAAAAAGGTCAGACTTAAAACTAACCTCACACGTATAGTCAGCTGTATCATCAGCCTGCAGTACATCCACCTGCAGGCTGTAGTTGGTGTGCATCCTCACCCGGGGCGGCAGGATCTCGTGAGGGGTGTGACTGTCACCCAGCAGCTTCTTGTCCTTGTACCAACGGACTCGAAGCTTGCTCTCTGGAAGGAAATGATTGAAGTTACAAAAAAATTTTTTTTTATCATGATCACGCAGAAGAACTAGAGTTGCCGACATAGCCCGAAGAATTGCAACACTAAAGTGGCAGTGGGCTAGACACATAGCCCGTAGGACCGGTGCCCGATGGGGCCGACGGTTTCTCGAGTGGCGACCACGCACCGGAAGACGTAACGTGGGTTGGCCCCCGATAAGGTGGACCGACGACCTGGTGTGGGTCGCGGGAAACCGCTGGATGCGGGAGGCGCAGGACCGGTCGTCGTGGAGAACCTTGGGGGAGGCCTATGTCCAGCAGTGGACGTCTTTCGGCTGCCTCAACCTTTTTATCGTCCCACTGATGGGTAAAGGTCTCCTCTCATACAGAGAAGGCCTAGGCTCTAGTCGTGGTGGCCTAGTGGTTAAAATACCAGCCTCACATGTATGAATGTGCAAGTTCGATTCCAAGTCAGGCAGGTACCAATGTAACTTTTCTAAGTTACCTATATGTATTTTCTAAATTAATCTTGGATGTCAATGACTGAAGGTGAAGGAAAACATCTTGAGGAAACGAGGAACAAGCGTAGTGATTACGCTCAATCCTTCTCTGTATTTTTTATCAACTACACCTTATTCTCCACGATTCCTTATTCCGGTCGTCGTGGAGAACTTTGGGCGAGGCCTATGTCCACCAGTGGACGGCTTTCGGCTGAAATGATGATGATGATGACACCTTATTTACTTTCTAAGTACCTATATCTTGGACACCAATGACTGAAGGTGTAGGAAAACATCTTGAGGAAGCCTGGACTTTAAGTCTGAAATTGCCAACCCGCATTGAGCAAGCGTGGTGATTACGCTCAATCCTTCCCTGTATGAGAGGAGACCTGTGCCCAGCAGTGGGACGATAAAAAAGGTTAATGATGATGATGATGACACCTTAATTACATAACACACTGATTTTAAACTAATTTTAAGTTAAATGCATCTTTGTCACTCAATTTTGTTAAGAAAAGGATAGAAAATGACATTTTAGTTTATTCCTGTCAAATTAAGATATTCCATAGACAATTTAGACGTAATTATAAACATGGCGACCAAAAATACGTCAATTGTGTAACGTCAGGAGCGTACTAAGTTGAGAGGTCTAAACTAAGATTTTATAAATTCTTTGTCCTTTTCTTAATCCATACTAATATTACAAACGCGAAAGTAACTCTGTCTGTCTGTCTATCTGTCTGTCTGTCTGTCTGTTACGCTTTCCCGCTTAAACTTTTCAATCGATTTTGATGAAATTTGGCACAGACAATCTTTAGACCCTGAGAAAGAACATAGGCTACCTTTTATCACGGAAAAATTTGATATTCCCGAGGGAAATCTAAAAAGCGCTATATAACCGAACTCTACGCGGGCGAAGCCGCGGGCGGAAAGCTAGTGAAATATAAAGAAAAAGATGCACTGACCTTAAATTTAGTTTAGTTTGATAACAAGGGAATCGGAGCCAATATCGATATTAATCGGAGCCAATATCGATATTAATCGGAGCCAATATCGATATTAATCGAAGGCAATATCGATATTAATCTGAGCCAATATCGATATTAATCGGAGCCAATATCGACATTAATCGGAGCCAATATCGATATTAATCGGAGCCAATATGAATATTAATCGGAGCCAATATTGATATTAATCGGAGGCAATATCGATATTAATCGGAGCCAATATCGATATTAATTGGAGCCAATATCGATATTAATCAGAGCCAATATCGATATTAATCGGAGCCAATATTGATATTAATCGGAGGCAATATCGATATTAATCGGAGCCAATATAGATATTAATTGGAACCAATATCGATATTAATCGGAGCCAATATCGATATTAATCCGTGGAAATTTAAATTTTGACAGTTTAATAACATTTATGGTGGTGGCCTAGTGGTTAAAGACAGTCGTGGTGGCCTAGTGGTTAAAACACCAGCCTCTCAAGTATGAGTGCGCCGGTTCGATTCCAGGTCAGGGAAGTACCAACTACCAATGTAACTTTTCTAAAGTTATTGTACTTTCTAAGTATATCTTTGACACCAATGACTGAAGGTGAAGGAAAACATCTTGAGGAAACCTGGACTTGCTCAATAGCAAGCGTGGTGATTACGCTCAATCCTTCTCTGTATGAGAGGAGACCTGTGTCCAGCAGTGGGACGATAAAAAGGTAGATGATGATGATGAATGAACAACATTCATTGAGTTATTTACGTTGTTGAAAACACGACGAATCACTTGGTGGCAAGACTTTGTCTGGTCGGTGGTAACTTCTGCTGGCAGCCGATGTTATGGCCTACCTGTATGGAGTACTGCAGCCACATTTGGACTGGTGCTGCAAAATATCACCTGGCTACTTTGGATTCAGAGGAGAGGCGTGCGAAGAGGCTGATTGGCGACCCGGATTTAGAGTGTGCGAGGGAATTGCATGATATCAAACAACCCGTTGTCATAAGGCCAGTTTCTACCCTTACGTTGTTAACACCACTACGATTCGGACGAAGCGTTTCGCCTTCTCTTTTATAACCGCGTACATCGAGGGACTGGAACAATTAGCCAGCGGCGGTGTTTCCATCGGACTACAATTTTAGTATCTTCAAGGCTAGAGTGAATAGACTCTTCATAAACTAGCGCGCTTTACCATAAACGATTACTTCAATGATTGATTCTTAAAGCCCAAGAATTATTTATATTCTGCCTGGAGGCAGGCGTGCAAAATACAATTGTCAAAAAAAAAAAATCAAAACGTTCGACGTGTTTTTGGGTTTAACATTGCATCACCTCGCTCAGGTGCCGTCTTCCTTCCTGTTCACTAAGTTTTTTTTAAAGTGAATAGTCTTAATAAACTAGCGCGCTTTACCATTAACGATTGCATCATTGCTTACCATCAGGCGGAATTGCGGTCAAGCACTAGTTTATACTTTATTGTTGTTGACGAGTATATATACCTGGGACAGAAAGTCCAACTAGGTAGGTCCAACTTCGAGAAAGAGGTGTCTCGGCGAATCCAGCTCGGTTGGGCAGCGTTCGGGAAGCTACGCTACATCTTCTCGTCGTCCAAAGATACCACAGTGTCTCAAGACGAAAGTCTTTGACCAGTGTGTGTTGCCAGTGATGACTTACGGAACTGAAACGTGGTCGCTCACAATGGGCCTCATACGAAGGCTCAGAGTCACACAAAGGGCAATGGAAAGAGCTATGCTAGGAGTTTCTCTGCGTGATCGAATCAGAAATGAGGAGATCCGCAGAAGAACCAAAGTCACCGACATAGCTCTGCGAGTCGCTAAACTTAAGTGGCAGTGGGCAGGGCACATTGCTCGTAGAACCGATGGCCGATGGGGCAGCAAGGTTCTGGAGTGGCAGCCACGTACTGGAAGACGCAGCGTAGGGAGACCCCCAACAAGGTGGACCGATGACCTGGTGAAGGTCGCGGGAAGCCGATGGATGCGGGCAGCACAAGTCCGGTCATTGTGGAAAGCCTTGGGGGAGGCCTTTGTCCAGCAGTGGACATCTATAGGCTGAGGAAGAAGAAGAAGAAGACTAGTTTATAATGTATAATTTATATAAAAAACCACCAAGAAAACACATCATCAAACATCAAGTAATGCGTATCTTTTTTTTTTTTGGCATTAGCATAATTATGTATTCATGCCAATTGTCAATTTTATTTTATCAGATAAATGAACATATTGGAAGATTGGTAGACGGTCAAAGAAAGCGTACAATGGTCCAATCTCCGAGGGGTCCACATCAATAGGGACACAATTGGGCCACAAAGATCAGGATCTACGCTCCTTCCTGTATGCTATGACGGTTACAAGCAAGGCGAACGAAACGAGAAGATTGTGGAGGAGGCAATTGGGTTGAATTGGAGTTATTCATATATTTTTAAGCGAATGTAGCCAAGAATAGGGATGTGACAGCCGCCGTGGCGTAGCGGTAGCGGACGCGGCCGCTGCGCAAGGTGGCGCGGGTTCGATCCCCGCACAGTGCAAGTATTTGTATGCATGAATATGAATATTTGCACTGGTCTGGTCGTGCCTCGGAAAGCACGTTAAGCCGTTGGTCCGGTTGCCATACGAACATCTAGTGGCAGTCGTTACGGGTTGTTGGAGCCCTCAAAAATCCAACAATTGGTCTAACTGCAATGCTTCGATGTCGCCTTCGGGTTGTGGAGGTCAGACGGCAGTGGCTTCACGGAAAATGTCGAAGTTTAGCCATATCAGCAGTTGGACTGGTAAAGCGGACCCCAGACTCCAAAGCTGAAAAGGCTTCGGATGCGACTGGGATTAACGCTGGAATGATGATGATGATGATGATGTAGCCAAGAATAGGGATGTATCCAAGGTATGAAAATCAAAAAAATAATTAGTCCGTCTTATCCATACTAATATTATAAATGTAAGTAACTCTGTCTGTCTGTCTGTTACGCTTTCCCGCTTAAACCTCTCAACCGATTTTGTTAAAATGTGGCACAGACAATCTTTAGACCCTGAGAAAAAACATAGGCACCCTTTTATTGAAAAAAATTGATATTCCCGAGGGAAATCTAAAAAGCGCAATATAACCGAATTCCACGCGGGCGAAGCCGCCGGCGGAAAGCTAGTATATTTTTAAGCGAATGTAGCCAAGAATAGGGACATCCCTATTCAGTCAACAGAACTAATTATCAATTAATTATTACTAACTACTAACTAATTATTTTTTTGATTTTCATACCTTGGATACACATCCAAGGTATGAAAATCAAAAAAAAATATTAGTCCGTCTTATAGATAATAAAAAAAATTAAGACCTGTATTTTTTATTTTGTCGAAATTACCAAAAACTACTGAGATCATCATCATCATCATCTCAGCGTTTGTCCCGGTCGCATCCGCGGCTTTCGCGTTGGAGCCCGGGGTCCGCTTTCCTGCACATTCTCCTCCATTTCGCACGATCTGGCATCCTGTGGTAAGAGCTTGTTGGCACGCATATCATCTCTTACAATATCACGCCAGCACTTCTTTGGTCTAACTCGCTTGTTCCGGCCCGGCGGAGGCGCCATGGCAAGACATTTGTTACCCACGTAACCTGCCGGTTTACGTAAGACGTGACCGTACCAGCGCAGGCGACTCTCTTGCAGTTTGTCTGCTATGTCACGGACACGGAGACTGCCACGGATGCGGGAGTTTCTAATGCGGTCTTTCCGCGTAACCCCACACATCCACCGCAGCATATTCATCTCCGTGACACGCAGCTCCTGCTTGTGTCGCTCAAGCACAGGCCACGCCTCACTGCCATACAGAAGGACAGGTCTAATGATGGTCTTATAGACCTGTCCCTTAAGCTTAACCGGCATTTTGGGGTCACAAATGACACCTGTCACCTCACGTCATTTTGCCCAAGCTGCGAAAATCGGCGCAATCAATATCGCCGGACGCGAGGAGCACAGACCCCAAGTATTTAAATTGGTCTGTGCACTCGACCAAGCCAAACCAAAAACCAAAAACTACTGAGATATAGCGTATTAAAGTTACGGAGTGGGGGCTAGTTACGTCACGCCGTGGTATATTTTGTACCATGGCGTGACGTCATGCGACATTTCAAAACAATATAATGTCTCTTCCTAAATATTTGAATGAAAGAAAAAATACGTGGTCAATATTTTTTGTAAATCTATCTGATGGACATTTAATTATTGTTTAGGGTGACAGTAATTGACCATTGGAAAGACATAATGACGCCATTTTGTTAGTAGATTACGAAACTCAAAATAAAAAGTCAAAATTGATCATTATGATCTCATAATGATCAATTTTGACTTTTTATTTTGAGTTCAGATATCTATCTGATCGACCATTCTGACGCTATTGTAATAGCAAACCAGCAGGGTAATTGTGTGCAGTAACAATGGGTCTCATTTTGACAGTTCAACAACATTCATTGCGTTATTTAAGTTGTTGAACAGACACATTTTCGAACACATGGGTTATGGGTTAGATTGGCAATATGCTTCAAAATGATTCCAACTAACAGTAATAGGTTAATGACAATAATACGTAGGTAATTAGGGTGCAGGGCTCCTGTACAGTTGTTATTATTTAGCCACGGGCCGCAGAAGAACGAGAGTAACAGATATAGCCCGAAAAATTGCAACACTAAAGTGGCAGTGGGCTGGGCACGTTCCCCGTAGAACCGATGCCCGATGGGGCCGACGAGTTCTCGACTGGCGACCACGCAGCGGAAGACGTGGTTAGGCCCCCGACAAGGTGGACCGACGACCTGTAGGGTAATTACGTAAGACATTATTAATTACAATGGGTTTCATTTTGGCAGTTCAACAGCATATTGAGCAATGGACTAGCAATATGCTTCGAAATGTTTACAACTGATAGTAACAGTGTGTTTTACACGATAAGGGGGCTAGTGAAGGTCACGGGAAACCGCTGGATGCGCAGGAACGGTCGTCGTGGAGATCCTTGGCGGAGGCCTATATCCGTCAGTGGACGTCTTTCGGCTGAAATGGTGATGATGATGATGATGATGATGACGGGCCTTTCGACCAATATAGATGTCTAACCACCAGTTATAAATCACTAAATCTATACTAATATATAAAGCTGAAGAGTTTGTTTGTTTGTTTAAACGCGCTAATCTCAGGAACTTCTGTCCGATTTGAAAAGTTCTTTTTGCGTTGGATAGCCCATTAATCCAGGAAGGCTATAGGCTATATAACATCACGCTGCGACCAATAGGAGTGGAGAATAACTAACTCCATGCCAACGGCATCGCTGGTGGCCGCTAGTCAGTAATAAATACCGCATCCATTTTACTACATAATGTTTCAAAACTGAATGTCTCGATCTAATCTACTTACTCAGAGTACGTGTTGAACACAAAAATATATTGCTTTTGTGGGCCATGATTTATCGACAAACATGGGGGTTCATTTATGATTTTATGTATTAAATCGGACAGTCCCATTGTGTGGAATACCGGTTTTAATAGTAATGTGTTATCAAAAGGAATTGTTTTGTACGATTTTATAAAAAACATTTTAGAAAAAAATATAGTTTAAAAAACTAAAAAAAAACATGCTTTTAAAAAATTTCAAACTAAAAAGTTAAAATTAAAAAAAAAAGCGTGAGGCACTTTGTGCCATAATTTTTGTATATTAAGCGCCTCACGCTTTTTAAAAATTATTTTTAACTTTTTAGTTTGATATTTTTAAAAGCATGTTTTTTTAGTTTTTTAAACTATATTTATTTTCAACCTTTAGTTCGATATTCTTTAAAAAAAAAACAAACGAATGAACGTATTGAAAACGTTGCGACATTTTATAGTAATGAGCCGCTCAGTCGTAGTCCAAAGAGTTAGAGACGGACAAACAAACAAACAAGCAAGCAAGCAAACATAGAAGTGAAGCTAATAAAAATCATGTAAAAAGAACCGACTTCCAAAAAAACAAAACACTACAAAGTAAAAACTAACTAATTTTGGGATTTGATGGCAAAAACGGATATACATACCTACATGTCATGGTCATGGTGTCTTTCATTTTTGTGATTTAGTACAGTTGTGAAAACTAAACTAATTACTAAACTAATCTCGGTGGTAGGCAACAACATCAGCCGCCGGCATAAGTTACCACCCACCAGACAAAGTCTTGCCGCCAAGCGATTCGGCGTGTTCCGGCATGATGTCTGGTGAAGCCGTACGGAGGACGGGTCTGAGCAGTTGTGTTGCGATGTGTACCGGGTACGATGTGCCTAATGTTGTTGTGTCGGGAGTTTGGTCGTGGAGGGTCTCCAGATCATCCTCTGGCGCAGCATCGTTGGTCGTGTTGTTGGGTTAAACATTGCATCACCTCGCTCAACTGCCGTCTTCCTTCCTATTCACTCAGTTTTTTTGAGTGAATAGGCTTAATAAGCTAGTGCGTTCTACCATCAACGATTGCATCACTGCTTACCATCAGGCGGGATTGCAGTCAAGCACTAGTTTATAACTAATAATAAAAACTAAAAGTACAGGTTGTAAATAAGGAAATAGGCACGTCGAGAATTTGTTTGCTGAACAACGTAAATAACGCAATGAAAATTGGTGACCTAGTGGTTAAAACACCAGCCTCTCAAGTGTGAGTGCGCGGGTTCGATTCTAGGTCAGGCAAGTACCAATGTAACTTTTCTAAAGTTACATGTACTTTCTAAGTTTATCTTAGACACCAATGACTGATGTGAAGGAAAACATCTTGAGGAAACCTGGACTTGAGCAAGCGTGGTTATTACGCTCAAGCCTTCGCTGTATGAGAGGAGACCTGTGCCCAGCAGAGGGACGATAAAAAGGTTGATGGTGATATACTTATAATAATTTTATTATTAAAAACTATCGAAATGGAGGCCATTCTTATTGGTAGTGTATTACACAATTAGGTAGCCCATAAAATTCCACTTACTCGCCCAAGGAGATACCCTTGTTAGTCCCCTCTAAAAACATTCCATTAGTCACCTCATAGCTTCCTTCCTAATATCATCTTCATCTTATTGACACGATCCACTTATCCACTGGAGGCGTATGCCCAAGGCCTATTTATCATTTCGGCAAAGTTCCTGTTTTGAATCTACAATAGTCAAAGAGTCACCAGGACTTTTGTAGTGTCATTGTCATCATTATCAGCAATAATTATTTATTCAAATTAGAATAAGAAAAAACGTGGTGGCCTAGTGGTTAAAACACCAGCTTCTCAAGTATGAGTGTGCGGGTTCGATCCCAGGTCAGGCAAGTAAAAATGTAACTTTTCTAAGATATATATTTATACTTTCTATGTAAGAATATCTTGGACACCAAAGACTGATTAAAAGGTGAAGGAAGCATCTTGAGGAAACCTGAACTTTAAGCCTGAAATCGCCAACCCGTATTGAGCAAGCGTGGTAATTACGGTCAACACGCCTGCCTGCGACGTGGAGGCCCCGGGTTCGATCCCCGGCCAGGTCATGATGGAAAACGATCTTTTCCATATTGGCCTGGGTCTTGGATGTTTATCATATATGTATCTTTTATAAATATAATATCGTTGAGTTAGTATCCCATAACACAAGTCTCGAACTTACTTTGGGGCTAGCTCAATCTGTGTCATTTACCCGTATCTATTTATTTATTTATGAGATGAGACCGGTGCTCAGCAGTGGGACGATAAAAAGGATGATGATGATGAGAATTGTTATTCAAATTATTTATTTATTAATTATTTATTTATTTATAAATTTATAAACGTTTACCTACGTGTTTTTTTAGTTTACAAATTGATAATTACAAAAACTGTTCCCAAAATCGCCCGCTCTTCACCATTTCCTAGTAATTACGTTGGGATCAGGAAGTGCCGTAGGTACTTCCTCAGCAGCACAGCTGACTAACGCACCTTTAGGAACCGTCAAAATCAATAAAAATCACTAAAAGAGTATAGACTGACTGAGAGACATAAAAACGTTGCCTTGCCTTCATCCATGAAATGCAGTATTATTTTCTCGGCGGTAGGCCATAATATCGGCTGCCGGCAGAAGTTACCACCCACCAGACAAAGTCTTGCCGCCAAGTCATTCACCGTGTTGTGGCATGTCTGGTGAAGCCGTACGGAGGACGGGTCTGAGCAGTTGTGTTGCGATGTGTGCCGGGTACGATGCGCCAAGTGTTGTTGTGTCGGGAGTTTGTTCGTGGAGGGTCGCCAGATCAGTCTCCCTCTGGCGCAGCATCGTTGGTCGTGTTGCTGGGTTTAACATTGCATTACCTCGCTCAACTGCCATCTTCCTTCCTATCCACTCAGTTTTTTTGAGTGAATAGTCTCTTAATAAACTAGCGCGCTTTACCATCAACGATTGCATAACTGCTTATCATCAAGCGGGATTGCAGTCAAGCACTAGTTTATAATTATAAAAAAGGTGACTTAATGCCATCATGATTCCAATGTAAAAGAGAGTAATGAAGTTTTACATGCCCGACAGCACCACTACATTTTTGGACTGAAAACATGATGGAGATGATTTATTTTCGTGGCACAGCCCTGTAAAACTCTGAATCATTTTGGATAAGAAAATGCATCTGCTCAATCATCAGAAATGAGGTGATCCGACAGAGGACCAGAGTCACCGACATAGCTGAGAGGATTAGCAAGCTGAAGTGGCAATGGGCTGGTCACATATGCGACAGGACCGACAACCGTTGGGGTAAACGAGTCCTCGAGTGGAGACCGCGTCTCGCCAAACGTAGTGTGGGACGCCCTTGGGCGAGATGGAACGACGACATCAAAAAGGTGGCTGGTAGTGGCTGGCGGAGAACTGCTCAGGATCGAGCTTGTTGGCGTGCTATGAAGGAGGCCTATGTCCAGCAGTGGACGAGTAGGGGCTGATGATGATGATCTGCTCAACAACTTAAATAACGCAATGAATATTGTTGAACTGTCAAAATGAAATCCATTGCTACTGATAGTGTTACGCAACTTAAGTTCTAAACAACCCTTCAAACACCTCTAAACCACCCTTCAAGATAAAAGGACGTGGTAAGTCCCCTCTTTGGGGAGTGGATGGAGAGGTGCCACGGCGCCTCACCTTCCGCCTGACGTAGTCCTTCACCGGACACGGCTGTTTCAGGAGGTTCCTGTTCCGTATATGGTGGGAGGAAACGCCAGGGTGTCATCACTGTGGGGATCACCCTAAGGTCACGGTGGAGCATACGGTGGAGGCTTCCTGCCAGCTTTCTGCCCAGCTTGGGTAGAGCACCGCCATGTCCTCGTGGCGGCGATCGGCGGCGATCTCTCGCGTCCGGCCCTGGTTTAGGCCATGGGCCGGACTTCCGGAGCGACAGTGCATGCCAAGCCGTCACCTCGTTCTACGAAGCAGCTGATGCTGGCAAAGGAGGAGCCAGAGCTCGTGAGGGAGCAGGATTGGGACGTGCCGTTATGTAACCTTGATAACATAAAACAACTGTCTGCATGATTAGAGCTTATTATACATCTGACGTCATTCCATTAACCGTATGCGCTGGCGCATCGTTAGAATTCTTTTCTTATTTAGTCTCTTTGTGCAGTTAAGTGGGATGGTATAGAAAGAGATAGCTATAGAACATCCGTTTTGTTACATCTGTCCGTCATTTTTACCCGACTGTGCAAAAAGGAGGATTATGTTCTTGAATTTCTTAGTTAGTTTTTTCGTATGTCTTCGGCATATCTCGGGACCCTGACGTCTTAGACCTTTGAAGAGACCCGTTAGACGATTCCATTAAACTGCGTCACCAACCGACGGTTATCCATGTTTTTTTTTATATAAATTATATACTAGCGCATGACTGCAATCCCGCCTGATGGTAAGCGGTGACGCATTCGTTGATGGTAAAGCGCACTAGTTTATTAAGAGACTGTTCACTCTAGCCTTGAAGACACTCAATTTGTAGTCTGACGGAAACACCGCCGCCGGCAAATTGCTCCAGTCCCTCGATGTACGCGTTATGAAAGAGGAGGCGAAACGCTTCGTCCGAATCGTAGTGGTGTTAACGACGTAAGGGTGGAAACTCGCCGTGCGACGGGTCGTCCGATGGTCGAACGGAGATGACGAACTAAATTTTGAAATTCCCTCGCATACTCGCCAAAATGAATCCTGTAGAACACCAAAAGGCTGGCTACTCTACGCCTGTGCTTCTAGGCTTTGGAGACCGTTTCCAAAGTGGCCAGGTGACATTTCGTAGCACCAGCCCAAATGTGGCTGCAGTACTCCACACACGAATTTCACAAGTCCTGCCCAACGTAGGCACTTCTCCAACGTGTGCTGCGCCGTATCCTCCAGGCAACCCGCACAGTGGCGGCACTCCCAATCATCCACGCAGGTACAGACGACACCACATTTAAATAATACTATCTGTCAAATTCCTTTATTAACTTTTCAACTTTATCTCTAAAGCATTAAGAGGGAACTATAGCCTCTCTCTATACAAATGTATTCCGCTGTTTTCTTCATTGATAAATAATGCTTTTAGAGCAATTAGTTTTTTCCACAATTTAACATCATGATTATACATGCCCTTATGATTTTTTCCGAAACTTAATAAAAGAAATATCATACCTACTTAGTTCAAAATCGTGAAAAACAACCCATTTTTACCGTGATGTTCATATGATTATTAGACAAACGTAATAAGTTAAAAAAAAAGGCATAGGTGTACTTTTCCTCTAAATTTTGAAATAAAAATAATTAAGATCTGTCGTGTTTTGAAAAAGAAAACAGCTGAATACCAAACGTCTTTTGGTCAACGTTTTTTTAGGTAAAATCAGCCTGAGCTGCAACTAACCTTTTCGCATTTTCCGGGAGAGGTTGGAAGCAGCGCGACGGCAATAGTTTATTAAAATACCTATTTTCCAAATTCCTCGGCACTAGATTCCCCTCTTAAGGCTCAAGGTTGATTGGGAATATTTCACAGTTTCTGGTAACTTAACCTGCTGTCCTACGTACTTCCGAAAGCTGACTATGTCCACTGCTTGACCATTGTGTTAAAGGAATCCAGTTTATAGACTAGTCTTAAAACATCACGACTTTAGCCTTTACTCACCATATACACGGCAGATCAGGCTATCCGATACTCTCAAATTTTCCTAACAAACCTTGAACCTTAATATTTTTTCTTTTTTTTTTACTTTAGCGATAAAGAAAATGTTTTAAAGAAATTTTAACAGACTGTAGTAGGTAGTAGCGTCTGTGCGTCTGTGTTTACCTCGCTATCTATCTATACTATTATACATACAGGGTGGCGCAATAGAACGTGCATTTTTAAAATAATTATTAAAAAATAAATACAAAAGGTATAGTTAAAATAAAACTAAGCAATTATTAAGTGATAACTGAAGTTTATTTTTTAAAAATAACATCATTAAATGATGACCCTCTCTACGTTGGCACTCCTCTAACCGCAAACGGAAATTACCGAAAACTTTCTTAAGTAGTGCTGGTGTGATTGCTGCCATTTCACCACGAATATTCTCCTTGAGCTGACTGATGTTTCTCGGATTATTGGTGTAGACTTTGTGTTTGAAGTATCCCCACAAAAAAAAGTCAGGAGGCGTCAAGTCTGGACTGCGCGGAGGCCATGGGATATCACCTCTTTTCGAAATCAGTTTGCCAGGGAACATCTGCTTCACAACCGCCATGGAGTCATTTGATGTGTGACTGATAGCTCCGTCTTGTTGGAACCAAGTCCTAGAGTTCTTTATTCTTGAATTTTCAAGTTCTGGGGCCAAAAAACCTTCCAACATCGCAACATAGCGTTCGGTATTAACAGTGACGTTTTGCCCCCGTGCGTTTTCAAAAAAATAAGGACCAATTATTCCTTTGGCAGAGATTGCGGCCCAAACTGTCACTTTAGGGCTATGTAACGGTTTTTGATGTTTGAGTCTGGGATTCTCACTATTCCAATAACGACAATTTTGACGGTTTACGAACCCATTCATATGAAAATGTGCCTCATCAGAGAAAAGGATGTTTTCAAAATTTGAAAACCGATTGAGCATTTCATTAGCAAATTTGAGCCGTGCTATGAAGTCAGAGTCTTTCAATTCTTGAGTTAATTGCAGCTTGTATGGATGCAATTTAAGATCCAAGTTTAAAATTCGTTGCAAACTTCGTCGCGATATGTTTCGGACAGACGATCTCTTGCGAGTAGACATTTGTGGATCTTCTCGTACCGACTGCTTAACACTCTCAATATTGTCTTCGGTCCTAGATGTGCGTGGACGACCTTTTTTTGCGTGTGGTTTAAACGTCGATCCAGTCTCTTCAAACCGCTTTATCCAGATTTTAATTAAATTAGCACTCGGAGCCTCCCTAATTTGCCGTACACCATACTCAGAACAAAATAGTCGCCTGACAACTACGTACGAACGAGAGTTTTCGTAAAATGTGCGCACGCAAAATGCACGACGCTTCCCGTCGAAGTGACTCATAGTGACTAAAACTTCATGAACCGCGCTACCCAACGATATCGGTCTCCCCTCGCCCACGCCCCTTCTACCCCGCAAAAAAAGATGATGCAATATGCACGTTCTATTGCGCCACCCTGTATAAAGCTGAAGAGTTTGTTTGTATGTTTGTTTGTTTGAACGCGCTAATCTCAGGAACTACTGGTCCGATTTGAAAAATTCTTTTTGCGTTGAATAGTCCATTATTCCAGGAAGGCTTTAGGCTATATAACTTGACGCTGCGACCAATAGGAGAGGAGCATAACCAACTCCAAGCGAACGAAGTCGCTGGCGGCCGCTAGTTTAGGATAAAAATCTTACTGCATAATGCGCATATATTATTCTTGTTATGTATACATGTAGGTATGTGTGGTAGTTATTTTTAGCACTATATGAAATTATTCTTCACGGGGATTGGCTGAATGAGGTGATTCGACAGAGGACTAGAGTCACCGACATAGCTAAGAGGATTAGCAAGCTGAAATGGTAATGGGCTGGTCACATATGCCGCAGGACCGACAACCGTTGGGGTAAACGAGTCCTTGAGTGAAGACCGCGTCTCGGCAAACGTAGCGTGGGACGCCCTTGGGCGAGATGGAGTGACGACATCAAAAAGGTGGCTGGTAGTGGCTGGCGGAGAACTGCTCAGGATCGAGTTTGCTGGCGTGCCATGAAGGAGGCCTATGTCCAGCAGTGGACGAGTAGAGGCTGATGATAATGATGATTTATTTTCTATGACTAGAACCCAACTTTGCATAACTTCTCCGGCCGTTAGCTGAACGGACGGGTGACCTCAGATTCGCTACGGAACGTGTGAATAGATAGGATTATCCGTTATGGCGCAGTTCAGGAGAACCTTATGTCCAACAATGGTCTGCAGTAGGCTGAGTTGATTGAGCCTAACTTATGAATGTCTTCTTCTTCTTTTTTCAAGGTGAGATTCAACCTCAACTCGTGATCAACGGCCTCTGTGGAATAGATACCACAATTTTGCCAATAACACGTGTAACAAATTAATGAAATTCTTTGAAAATTTTATTTCACAATAATGGCGGATATCGTCAATGACAGTTGAAAAAGACGGCCGCGTGAGCTTCAGCCGTCTATGAGAGAGGTTTGAGGCAAAGTCATGATGTGGCCACTATGCTGCGATATTTCAATGTTCTTAATGGATTATTTACTGAATGCACTTTTTACTACACAAATCACGCGCTTTTATTTAGTAAACGACACTAAATAATTTTGATAGTCCAATGATAAATGCGCGTGACACTCATCTTAGCTTTCCCGTCAAAACCTTCTAGTTGTTGTTCTCGACTTCAGTCAACGATCGATTTTTGACCGAATCACATTTATGTTACCTCTAGTCTAGTCTAAATTATAGTGATATTTATGACAAAAGTCTATTAAAATCATTGTATACCTTATTTTTATTGCAATGAGGTAAAAGAAAGAGAAAATACATTTATCCAGCACATACTTAAAGACACACAATTATACATCTAGCATAAATAAATACACATCAGGTGACAACAAAACTTTTTTACAAAGAAACAACCGACTTCCAAAAACCACTACAAAGTGAAAAATAACTAATTTCGGAAGTCGGTGTCTTTGGTTTTGTATATTCATTTTTGACACCGACTTCCGAAATTAGTTATTTTTCACTTTGTAGTGGTTTTTGGAAGTCGGTTGTTTTTTGTAAAAAAGTTTTTATTTTACACTTTTTAGTTGTTAAAAGTACTATGTATTCAGTTGCATCCGGTCAGACTGGAAGCTGACGCAAATATAGTTGGGAAACGACGAAATTTTGTTTACTTTAATTTTATTCCCTCAACTGCCTATGGTCTTTATCATCAAATTTACTGCAGACCATTATTTTAACCCAATGGGTGCAAAGTTCTCATCAATATAAATGAATTGAGTCCAAATACAAGGTAGCTACTGTAAATCGTTTAGGAGTTCCCTGAACTGACCTTTGTAATCATCATCAGCTCCCTAATGACAGTCACCACCCATCTAGGTGTAAGGTTCTTGTCAATACAAATTATTCAAGCACAAACACAAGGTAGCTGCTGTGAATTGTTGAGGAGTTCCTTCGACTGTCTCCCGGCTCCATCATCAGATCTACTCCAGACCTTTATTAAATTGTAGTGCTTTAAAATACTTAAGGAAAATGCTAAGAAATGCACTAGTCGCCCCTGCTATTTTCGTAAGTTTCCCTTGTTTTCTCTGGTCTTCCACTATCAAACCCTGATATCCTTATCATGGGACCACCTTGGGAACGTCTTCTTTCCAACAGAAAAAGAATTATCAAAATCGGTTCATAAACGACGAAGTTATGCGCGAACAAACATAGAAAAAAAAAAACAAAAAAGCATATATACGGTCGAATTGAGTAACCTCCTCCTTTTTGAAGTCGGTTAAAAATAAAAAATAAAAATCATATAGAAAGTAAAAACCCCGATGTAAAAAATAGCAGCAAAGTGTGCCTCGTGGCTGCACCAAAAAGATAAATGTCAGAAGTAAAAACACACTCTACAATATGTAAAGAAAACCCTGTCCGATCCGTGAAGGTATTGTTAGGTATCGATAACTGATTCTACTAATGTATACAAAGACAGGCTAAACACAAAAAAAAATCCCTCTAAAAAAATAAATATTATTTCGAAAAAAGAGGTAACTTAATACATGTGCGGTTAGTAAACCCATCCGCGGGCGGCGGGGGGCAGGGCACGCGGCACCTGTGACGTGGTCGCGTCGCTATTCGCTTATAATAATACCGGTGTTGTCACTTTTTTAAAAATTACCAAATTTCGGGGAAATTGGAATTAATTGCCGGGAAAAAAGGATTATTTCAAAATTCATTAGTATTGTTACTATGATGATTATGTAAAATTTTATATTATATTTGGTCAAGTGTTTACCTAACCTTTATTATCCTTATGGGTCGGACAGGGTTTTCTCTACATATTGTATAATCATTGAACCGTATCTGCACTTAAATTTAAAACAACAATAAAACAAAACAAACAACATTTTTAAAACAAAAAATTCTTCTGATTAGTAAAATTAAGCCCATAGCGTGTTTGTTTATATTAAACTGAATTATAAATCATTATTACAATAGTGTGTAATAAGGCTTATACCGTAGGTAATCTATGAGAGCAATTTGTTATAATGAATTGTGGAGCAATCTGTTGTTAGGACGGGTGCACACCGTCGGCTTGTTTGTATTTTCAAGAGAATTTTTACGGTGATGTCAAAGTGGAATATAGTGGCGAGGAATTTGAGAAATAGGTATTTGAAGAAACCATTGACGTCGCGCCGCTTTCAACCTTTCCCCGTAAAGTGCGAAAGGGACAGTTGCAACTCAAAGGCTGATTTTACCTACAAAAACCAAAAGATGTTTCGTATTCCGCTGTTTTCTTTTTCAAAACACGACACATATCAATTATTTTTACATCAAAAAGAGGATGGTCGTATTCCTATGCCTCTATTATTTTATTTGTTGTCAAAAACTTACCACATTTGTGTAATAAGTAGTCGTCTGAACATCGCGGTAAAAATGGGTTATTTTTCGGGATTTTGAAACATCATATTTCTTTTAATTAAATTTTCGAATAAATCAAATAGCGCGTATAATCAAGGTGTGAAATTGTAGAAAAAAAAACTCAGTGCTCTAAAAGCGTTATCCATGAAGAAAACAGCGGAATACGTTTTTATGGAGAAAACGCCGCCACCTTAAAATTATTTTGTGGCCTACCGAAAAATCTTTGTAAGGAGTTATAGTGACTATGTTAGAGATAAGTACATAGTATTTGACAGTCTCCGTGGCACAGCGGTAGCGAACGCGGCCGTTGCGCAAGGAGGCGCGGGTTCGATCCCTGCGCAGTGCAAATATTAGTATGCATGATCATATGAATATTTGCACTGGTCTGGTCGTGGCTCGAAAATCGCGCTAAGCCGTTGATCCCGGTTGCCATACGAACATCTAGTGGCAGTCATTACGGGTTGTTGGAGCCCTCAAAAGTTGCTCTAACTGCAATGCTTCGATATCGCCTTCGGGTTGTGGAGGTCAGACGCCTGTCGTTTCACGGAAAATATTGAAGTTTGGCGAACATCAGCAGTTAGACTGGTAAAGCGGACCCCAGACTCAAAAGCTGAAAAAGCTTCGGATGCCACTGGCATGAGATGATGATGAGATACATAGTTTTTTGCTATATCGCCTAAAATTGCTTTTACGTCAGCATACTACCACTAATTGTAATCTATACATTCTATACTCTATAGCTATACTAATATACATATAAAGCTGAAGAGTTTGTTTGTTTGTTTCAACACGCTAATCTCATGAACTACTGGTCCGATTTGAAAAATTCTTGTTGCGTTGAATAGTCCATTATTCCAGGAAGGCTTTAGGCTATATAACATAACGCTGTGACCAATAAGAGCAGAGCAAATATTTTTTTTTTTTATCGAAACCTACGCGGTAAAACCGCGCGGCGCGGCTAGTCCTTACTATAATATTACAAACTAGCGGCCGCCTGCGACTTCGTTCGCGTGGAGTTAGTTATGCTCCGCTCCTATTGGCCGGAGCTTGATGTTATATAGCCTAAACCCTTTTTGGATTAATGGGCTATCCAACGCAAAAAGAATTTTTCAAATTGGTTCAGTAGCTCCTGAGATTAGCGCGTTCAAACAAACAAACAAACTCTTCAGCTTTATAATATATTTGTATAAATGTGAAATGAAAAAAAGGAGTCGTGGTGGCCTAGTGGTTAAAACACCAGCCTCTCAAGTATGAGGGCGCAGGTTCGATTCCAGGTCAGGTAAGTACCAATGTAACTTTTCCAAAGTTACATGTACTTTCTGAGTATATCTTAGACACCAATGACTGAAGGTGAAGGAAAACATCTTGAGGAAACCTGGACTTAAAGTCTGAAATCGCCAACCCGCATTGAGCAAGCGTGGTGATTACGCTTAATCCTTCTCTGTATGAGAGGAGACCTGTGCCCAGCAGTGGGACGATAAAAAGGTTGATGATAATGATGATGATGAATGTGAAATTGAGTTTGTCTGTTTGTTTGTTCTGCATTCACGCAAAAACCTCTGAACGGTTCGAAGAAATTTCGCACTTTTTTTTTATTTATTTGTGGTCCCAACCAGGAATTATTCAGAGGATACGTTTTTATCCCATATACCTACTTATTCCCACGGTATTGAAATTTAGGCGGGTGAAACCGCGGGACGCAGCTAGGAATATTATAAACGTGAAAGTTTATACATATGTATGTTTGGTCCTCTTTCACGCAAAAACCCCTGAACGCACTAGGGTGAAATATGGCACAAAGATAGCTTATAACCTACTAGCTTTCGGCCCGCGGCTTCGCTCGCGTGGAGATCGGTTATATCGCGCTTTTTAGATTTCCCTCGGGAATGTCATTTTTTTCCGGGATAAAAAGTACCCTATCCGGACTTTTAACTTTACGTTTGAAAAAATTTCAGAGCAATCGGTTCAGTAGTTACGGCGTGAAAGCGGAACAAACAAACAAAAAAACTCACTTTCCGATTTATAATATTAGTAACCTATATTTTGAGAGTATTATACTAATACTTATTTTGCTTCATTTTCTTAATGAATTCGAAATAATATGATGCGCTCCATCAACATCATCCCAGCGTTAATCCCAGTCGCATCCGAAGCCTTTTCAGCTTTGGAGTCTGGGGTCCGCTTTACCAGTCCAACTGCTGATACGGCTAAACTTCGACATTTTCCGTGAAGCGACTGCCGTCTAACCTCCACAACCCGAAGGCGACATCGAAGCATTGCAGTTAGACCAATTGTTGGACTTTTGAGGGCTCCAACAACCCGTAACGACTGCCACTAGATGTTCGTATGGCAACCGGGACCAACGGCTTAACGTGCTTTCCGAGGCACGACCAGACCAGTGCAAATATTCATATTCATGCATACAAATACTTGCACTGTGCGGGGATCGAACCCGCGCCACCTTGCGCAGCGGCCGCGTCCGCTACCGCTACGCCACGGAGGCTGTCATTATAATATGATGCGCTGAACTAACATAAATTTAGTTTATAGAGGCCAGTACTTTATTTATTTACTAGCTTTCCGCCCGCGGCTTCGCCCGCGTGGAGTTCGGTTATATCGCGCTTTTTAGATTTCCCTCGGGAACATCACATTTTTCCGGGATAAAAGGTAGCCTATGTTCTTTCTCAGGGTCTAAAGATTGTCTGTGCCAAATTTCATCAAAATCGGTTGAAAGGTTTAAGCGGGAAAGCGTAACTGACAAACAGACAAACAGACAGACAGACAGACAGACAGACAGACAGACAGACAGACAGACAGACAGACAGACAGACAGACAGACCGACAGACAGACAGACAGAGTTACTTTCGCATTTATAATATTAGTATGGATTGCTTGCTGCGAACAACGTAACACTAGCCTTACCAATACATTTATTATTCCTGCTTCTAATAATAATAAGCTCAAATAGGTAATCATACATTTCGGCTATATTTTATGCTGCTTAGAAATTAGAGGACCGTATACCTATCAATCTAACAACTTTCAAGCGTTATGAAATTACATATTTAAGCGTAATTACATATTTTGGCGGACTTGTGGATAGTAGCCTTTTGAGGAGCGCGTGAAACACAACGCGCCGTCGACCCGGGTCTGGTCCTTTCTCCTGCCCCCTAATCGGCGAACACATTTTTGTCAAATGATTGCAACTAGTTGGGATCCCGACCGAACGGACCAATGGGCGGTCCAAACGATCCCAACTAGTCGCAACACATTTGTCATCGTGAACACATTTGACAAAAATGTGTTCGCCGATTAGGGGGCGGGTCCACCCTGTACGGACCAGACCCGGGTCGACATTTGACAGATTGCAGCAGCTTCATATGCTGTCGTCTGTACATTATTTCATCTGCATGCTTCGTCACTAGACACGAAATTTGTATATACGTTAAATGGTAAATCTCATGTAAGTGAAATGTACTATGTTCTTTTGAGAAATAAACCTAAAACTGTGAAGGAAAACAAGGTGAGGAAATTGGCATGTCCTAGCTAGAACCAAAAATGCTATGTGGTATCTGTCCATCCATTTTTGGCAAATTGGCAGCCTGTGTCTTCATGGGCGTAGGTACCCAGCTTCTGGCCTAGGAGGTGGCAAGTCAGGCTTAGGGGAAGGCAAGTCCGGCCTAGGCAAGTCAATTTTTTTAGAGTGGGTACATTGATAAAATATTAAACAGATACGATATATTCTAACAAACGGACCAAAAAAAATGTGCCGAACACAGCAGCAGCACACATGCATATTTTTATTCGCCATACACTGGTACAGTGTGAGAGAGATGGGGCGCAATCTAAAGCATAGAGAAGAAAAAGATGGCTAGTGTTTGTCGTTTGCGCTGTTAGTGTTTGTCGTTTGTTTTTAAGAGTGTATCGAGAGTGACTAAAGCGAGATGCAGGACTTACCTCCTTTTGTACGCTTCATTTTTAGTGCGCTAGTGACATACCTACCTTAGTTTAATATTTTATCAATGAGTGGGTAAAAACCCAAATATATCCAAACGATAATGACCCTTTATAGGTAAGTAGGTAATATTTAGATGTCTTTGTAGTTATTAAACTGTATTAGCTCTGGAGTTTAAATCTGACAGCGCCTTTTTCTGAGCGTTTTGAAGTCATCTGGTAGATGGACGTGTATCTACAGACGACAGCTTATCAAGCTACTACAATCTGTCAGATTTCTTAAGTAGATTTTCAACTTTATCCCCAAAGTATTAAGGCTCAAGATTGATTGGAAAAATGTGGCAGTTTGGGGTAGCTTGAATTGCTATCGTCCGTACCTATACGGGCCGAGTCGGTCCAACAATACTTTTAAAAACAATATCAACCGCCTTTTCTTTATTTAAATGACAGTTTATGACGTCAAATCATTCTCTCGACCACTTATGAACATTCCATAGACAACGTTTACAAAATGGACGATGTAGATTCTTTTCTTTGATAGAACATATTTAATTCTCCATCACGAATCAAAATAAACATTATCTTCCGATAATATTTCGAAACAAAACCTTAATTCCATAGGTCTATGGTTCAAAATCCTTTAAGAACAGTAATTTGTTTTTAAAAAATTCCCGCCTTTTTGATGCTAATGAGACGTCGAAGAAATGTAGGGTGAAAGCACCGGTTAGTGGGCTTCGTGAGTCAATTAAAGAAGAACATGGATTCAATTGCTTAGATCACGAATGTTTACGTTTCGTGGTGTTTAGAAGAGTTAATAAGACATATCAGTGGATAATTTTGGGAATAGATTGGTACAGTTGTTTATTTGATAATTGAATTTAAAACTTTATTTTGACAGGGAATTTACTGTTTTGTATAAAGTACGTGCACTTACATAGTTTCCTTTCTTTTTTTTTTTTTTAAACGGTACCCCACACTACGAATTTTTCCTGTACCGGGGGTACGTTTACACACATATAAAGTCACATGTACAAATAGCCAAACCCGGAACAACTAATTGTAGGCCATACAAATATTTTGTCCGTGTGGGAATCGAACCCGCGACACCTAGCGCAGCAGTCGATTGCTCAGCCACTACACACCTAGGGTTCTCACACCGGTCAATCGTGTCATCATAGGATACATGAACAAATCATTAGCCTAGATTTTTTTTTTTAGGTTTTGCCTGAAAGTTGAAACCTTCGCCCTTCAAAGTTATTATCCTGACGGACCCGACTTACCATCAGATAATTGTGGCCAAGGCCAAATGTAGAAAAGTTTTTTTTTTCTTACTCACCATTTTCGTCAATGTAGCACGGTAGAAGAACTGTGTCATTTTCATAAGTTTTAACAGTCACTGGAATACTCTTGAAAGGTTTCTCACTTTTCACTGAGTTTTGTGTAAATAAAAACAACACAATGTATGTAAATGACTTCATTTTACAGGGATTCTAGTTCTGGAAGCAAATATATTCAGATTGCATACGGTTGTATACTTTTCAAACACTCTTTTTATATTTTTCCTTATTTATTTACTTTTAACTATTTAGGAAAAAAAAAGAACCACTATGTTTTTGTAAGTTTTGTGCATCAATTTCCCTTCATTGCATTTTATTTATTTACTCAATGAAGAGGAACGAACACGCTTTTTGAATTAAGAAGACCGCGCCAAATTTAAGTTTAGAACAAAATTAATTAGTTGCAAAGAGGACGGATGTACAGTGACTAACTCAGTTTTTTTACCTTTATTTTTGTATTGTCTGTGTTTCGGTCGCTGGTATTATAGGATTTACGGTCTACCGCCTATAACGTAGCGCTCTGAAGTTAATTAGATTTTTTTTTACAAACAACTCTGTTTCTACAACTTTTGATAATTAATTCACACTAAACTTTTCTATCAATTTCCCAAAGAAGTTAAAAAAGGAATTCATTAAGTAGGAATCAAGATGAATATTTTAAAGACCGGACGTTATTCGACTAATTTTATTACAAGATCACAAATCACTTACAACGCTTTAATTTATATTAAAAAATAAAATCGTAAATTGACAACGAGTTCAATAAAATTAATTGGTCGTGTATGTATCCGAATGCGCGCGTCTTGGCGGGAAACCGAAGTGGAACTGTCATTGCTATCGCATGCGCCCGACGCTCTGTTCCCGATTATGAGCTTGGCCTGGGACACAATGAGGGGAAAGAATCTTTGATCATACCAAAATGAGCCATACCTACCTCTTTTTGGTATATATTTATTTTTATAATAATCTAAGGTAAGAATAAACTAGTTGTTTAGATATTATGTGTTACGATTTTTTTTTATAGTATAATGTTGATTGTTATGTAAATATTAATAAATATTTAAAATAATGACTGTGTATTTACAGTTGTTGAACTGTCCAAATCCTAACCTAATTTTAGATTGTTTCGTAATTGCCCCTTATAGTCCAAGATCCCAGAGCAATCAGACGTAACTTATTTTCACATGGATGAAACCTTAGGTTCGTAGTAGTGCCTCATGTACTTAGAATACCTGTGTGTTTGTGGAACTTGCCGAGTGACACCTGGGCAGGTACCAGGTGAGAAAGGTAACTAAAAATTAGAGTTATTTTACTTAAATTCTGATGCCTGATATTTATATATATTATGTATAATATTATACTAAACTAGTATCATAAAATGTCAGACACTTTTCATTGACCAAAACTTTTGTCAGACGCTTTAAAGCTCCATAAAAAATAAATGAACTTTACTTATTTTCACATGTCGGACTTTTACATATGTTATAGAGGTAACTACTACAAAGTTATATTTCATCAGTCAGACAAATTTGACTGACCAAACATCCCTTAAGACACACATACACACTTCAATTTTCCGTCTTCCATGGTTTTTTCACTATCACAAATTACTTAATATCAGTAAAAAACAGGGTTCGAAAATATCCGATATTTATAATAAATATCGGATATTTATGATATACATATATCCGATATATATCCAAAATCGGATATATATCCGATATTTATATCCATTTCTTAAAACTGCCATTTTATTATCTTATTACTACCTATACGATTGCCACAGGTACATGACAGTTTATTATTATGAATTTATTACAATATAAAAACAACAAATTTTTAGTTTTTATTTAACAAAATAAACATAAAATATAAGATTTTATGTTTAATTTATTACAATATAAAAACTAAAAATATGTTGTTTTTATGTTGTTATTTTTATATGTCATGTACCTGTGGCAATCGTATAGGTAGTAATAAGATATTAAAATGGGATAATAAGATAGTTATTTTTAGTTGATTTTTGTGAACTATAAGAATTCACAAAAATCAACTAAAAATAACTATCTTTTTCTGAGAAAACAAAGTCTATAAATATTAGGTAAACAAAATTAAAATATCTTAAAAATCCTAATATTTGTACTTAGTCGAGTTTTTTTTTTTGTTTATTAGTTATAAAACTAGTGCTTGACTGCAATCCCGCCTGATGGTAAGCAGTGATGCAATCGTTGATGGTAAAGCGCACTAGCTTATTAAGCCTATTCACTCAAAAAAACTGAGTGAATAGGGAGGAAGACGGCAGTTGAGCGAGGTGATGCAATGTTAAACTCAACAACACGACCAACGATGCTGCGCCAGAGGATGATCTGGAGACCCTCCACGACCAAATTCCCGACACGACAACATTAGGCACATCGTACCCGGCACACATCGCAACACAACTGCTCAGACCCGTCCTCCGTACGGCTTCACCAGACATCATGCCGGAACACGACGAATCGCTTGGCGGCAAGACTTTGTCTTGACTTTGTCTGGTTGAGTTATAATCAAATAACAAATTAGACTTTTTCTAGTCAGCTAGAACTGTCAAATCGCCTGTTGACATTCCTAAAGGATTAACACTACACTTCACTTTTAAGGAATAGGGATGTTTGCAGATGATAGAATTGAAAATTATTTTGGCTCTTTTACGTTACACTATTACTATTGATTGCAGAACCCTATAGAATATGCCAGCAGCGCGTCGGTAAAAGCACTTAGATGCAACATACTATAAATTTTGATATATATCACAAAAATGGTTTGATATATATCAGATATATATCGGATATATATCATGATATATATCAATTGATATATATCCTTCGAACCCTGGTAAAAGAATACACGGCATAAACAAAAAAAAAAACATGTGCTCTTTACGGATCTAAACTCTATACTACGTGACACGTACTAGGCACATACACACACACAGTAGAGTGGAGCAGATGGTAAGTTTAAGAAGGGGAACCGAGTTGCTATGCTATGGACATCTCACTCGCTGTTCAATGCATGCATAGTGCTTACGCGCTCGCACTCCCAGTCGAATAATTTTTGTCTTATGGGATGTTTGGTCAGTCAAATTTGTCTGACTGATGAAATATAACTTTGTAGTAGTTACCTCTATAACATATGTAAAAGTCAGACATGTGAAAATAAGTAAAGTTCATTTATTTTTATGGAGCTTTAAAGCGTCTGACAAAAGTTTTGGTCAATGAAAAGTGTCTGACACTTTATGATACTAGTTTAGTATAATATTCTACATAATATATATAAATATCAGCCATCAGAATTTAAGTAAAATAACTCTAATTTTTAGTTACCTTTCTCACCTGGTACCTGCCCAGGTGTCACTCGGCAAGTACCACGAACACACACGTATTCTAAGTACATGAGGCACTATTACGAACCTAAGGTTTCATCCATGTGAAAATAAGTTGCGTCTGATCGCTCTGGGATCTTACTCTATTAGGCCATCAGTTGACATACAGCAGCTTTTCTCAGGGTGCTACAAACTTCATACACTCTTGTATTCCCACGGCAGCGTTCTATTAAAACAGCCCAGTGTGTCCCCGACCTTTAGAAGTATCCAGTCAATTAATGTATCACCTTTAATTTAGTCGTAATGGATGAAAGATGTTTTCTGAGCTAAGACAATTGTTTTATGACGTATCTATATAACACCATGTACATATGTATTCCCGGAAGAAAAAAACTGAATTAATAGAGAGGAAGACGGCAGTTAAGCGAGGTGATGCAATGTTAAACCCTACAACACGACCAACGATGCTGCGCCAGAGGGAGATTGATCTGGAGACCCTCCACGACCAAACTCCCGACACAACAACATTTGACGCATCGTACCCGGCACACATCACAACACAACTGCTCAGACCCGTTAATAGACCCGAAAAGTGTCATTGTCATCTCAGAATTAACCCCAGTCGCATCCGAAGCTTTTTGAGCTTTGGAGCAGTCTAACTCCTGATTTTGGCTAAACTTCGATAAGTATTTCGCGTGAAGCGACTGCCGCACTATGGGAAAATCGCGTATGTTTCGTCTCAAAACTCCGTATCTCAGTTATTTCAAAACTAAATGATCTGTAATTTTGCATACATATACGTGAATGTATAAGGTTTAAAAGAAAAAATAATAATTTTGAAAATTATGTTTATTAATTTATTTAAAAATTAAAAAATAAAAAAAATACATGCATTTATAAGAAAATATACTTTTTTTTTAAATTTACTTACATAAAATAGAATTAAATATCATTGTATAAACAGTGTCTAACGAGAAAAAAATAATGTACAAAATTCAACAATCTCCTACAGATTTTCGTTGACAGCAAGAAGGGACTTGGCTTCATAGAAAAGTTCTTTCGATATTGTTTCTGAGGTATTTCTCAAACTTGATATATATGGATCAGAAGTGTACAATAAGGTATGGAACACGTCTGTATTGGTAGCCGCTCTTGAACATTTTCTAGAATGATGAAGTCTAAACTTTTTGTAATCCTTGTTGCAGGATTCTTGAGCGTCTTCGGACAATTGTCCGATAGGTAATATAGCATAGTACTCAATGATTTTTTCTCCGTGAATAAGTATTTTATGTACGGAGGAAGGCATATAATACCAATTATAATTATTTACGTACAGTTGGGCGGTACTTTATGCGTATTCACCGAACTTTTTTGAATCAATAGCCATTCCAGATGACATAGTTTGTAGTATAATGTACATTCGTTTTATAAGTTCTACGTCTACACCTGTAATGTCTGCAGAGCAAGAGTAATTCTGAAAAAAATCTCCGAGCTGTGTTGCCGTCATTACTATTTCCAGTGCCTTGTCGAGGTTTATCGATATGCAGTCCCATTTCCTCCCTAAACCGCTTTTGTACCAGTTTTTTCTTTTCGTCTTTGTTTTTTTTTATTTTCTGGTGTAGTGGCTGACCACTTTTGGAAAGACAAGTTATAGGAAATGTGTAAAATCATCTCCATACTTCTAATCCAAGCGTGTAGTGTTGACAGTCCATATTGAAATGAATTTTCATTCACATCTCGTGTCCTAACTGCCTCTAAGTTATTCATTTGCCGAGGAGTAGCACCACAAATTGTACAAGAAGCGCTCGAAGGAGTTTCAGTTAAAACTTGTGCTACTTTACCATCAATCATGGTTAAAAATAGGTTATGAGTAATTTCAATTACTTCACCATTCTTATTTATCATGGAAGGAGACAGATTTTCAATTTGATTTTTGATATCAGCCACAACAGAAGCGGTTTTTTCAGGAGTTTCTTTGGCAAATTCTATCAATATAGGTCTGCAATATCTTACGGATGAGCAAGTTTCATTTTTCCAAATAACAATATTAGTTGTCTCATCTATGGGTTTAATGGGTACAAGTGAAGCAATAAAAAGGTTCGCATCTGATGTGAAATCGCTTTCTTCGGGCAAAACTTGCTTGTATTCACTTTGCCCTGATGACCCGTCACAACCCCATTTGCAGAATAGTTTCAACTGTCTTAAACCGTTTTTGTAAGCTGAACCAATTAGTAATATACGTGCCACAGTATGATCCAATAAGTCTTGCAGATTGACTTTTGCACTTATGTTAGTAATGGTTATGCTCGAATCTGGTGGGTAACACATCTTCTTCGCTTCGGCTAAAGTTGGATAAGAAGGAAACACTGAGCAGTTTTTGTCCGCCAAACAAATACGAAGTTTCCCATACTGTTCTTTGTTAAGGTCTAAGTCAATAAATATCCGCAGTGCTTCTTCCTTTGTAAAAGGTATAACATCTTCAGGGTTCTCAGTTATGAATTTAAGAAACTTTTTCTTACCATTTTTTGACGCAGTTCGTATAATATTAAAAATTGTGGCCTCCTCCGTCTCACCCATAGACCGCAACTCCTGAGTATATGCATTGAGCACACAGTCCAGTCCGTATTCTTGTATTAATTGCATGTTTTTTCGTTTCTTTGTTTTTTCTGAAGATGCTTCGTATGGTTTCGATGGTCTGCCACCTGCACTGCTTCCAGACGTATTAGGGTCATTAACTGTGACTCGACACTCCAGTGGAACACGAAATTCACCAGTCGACGTTATTACTTTCAAAGCGTTCTTTTCCGGGATGAATTTCTCCAGCGTTCGTTACATTTAGATACCAAGTTTCTTTGAATGTAGGAGACCACAGTATTCATATCCTCTGGTGACAAATTGAAATTTTCTTGCAAGTAGTTTTCTATATTATTCCCATTTATCAACAAATTTCACAACTCTCGTTTACTACAAACAAATTCACCCATTATTTTCAAATCAGATAACTTCTGTGAATATTTGAAAATAGGTATTAACTGCTTTTTTAAGGCAACTGAATTTCTGATGAACAACTGTGGATGTTTCAGGGTTCGCCTTTCTTTTATAGACCAATGAATTAGTGCTATGTGCAAAAAGATAAGAAACTAATATTTGCACTCTTCCCATAACCAACCTGTTTTTAATTTGACCCTAATTGATATAGTGACCATATTTTATCAAATATGGTGGTCAAAACTATATCAAAACCACAAATAACTATAAATAATAATGACCATTTTATCAATTTGACCTTAATAGATAACAGATGATTGTGTGAGCAGTAAAAAGATATTGGAAAAAAATTATCTCGCGATATGTTTTGGTACCGTGTCAGAAAAGGCGCAAGTATGCGCAACTTTTTTTTTTCTCCTTGTGTAAACTAATGTATAAAGATCGTAATACAACAAATATCTCGACAGCGGCAAACAGCGGTAAACAGGTAAGTCTCGTTAAAAAAAAAAGTAACCTGAAAATTATACCATCTTAAACTACATTGGTTAATTTTAATTTATTTATTTATTATATATAATATTATTTAAGAAACGTTATGAAGAGATTATAAGCATTTCAAAAATGTATAATACTTATACATTTATAAGAAAAACTTTCGAGTAATGTCTCGTTGAATTGTAGTAATGTATTGTGCCAAAATCACATCATTGAACATGAGTTAGCTTTGATGCCTTTTTATATACATTATGGTTAGCAAAAAATAATTAAAAAATATAGAAAAGAAAGCTTATTTATAAGACTAAATTAATTAATTAGTTCTACTCCATAACAACGACTTTCACGTGAAACGGTTTTGAGACGGCCTTGTATGGGGCTTTCCCATAGTGTGCCGTCTGACCTCCACAACTCGAAGGCGATATCGAAGCATTGCAGTTAGACCAATTGTTGGACTTTTGAGGGCTCCAACAACCCGTAACGACTGCCATTAGATGTTCGTATGGCAACCGAGACCAACGGCTTAACGTGCTTTCCGAGGCACGACCAGACCAGTGCAAATATTCATATTCATGCATACAAATATTTGCACTGCGCGGGGATCGAACCCACACCTCCTTGCGGAGCGGCCGCGTTCATTCATTTTATTTTATGACGCTATAGAAAAGTGTCACAATATAAAATAAGTGTGTGTGTTAGTGCAATTACCCTGCTGGATCATTTTGAAGGATATTGGTAATCCATTGAAAGAAACAAAGTAGGAAAAAAATAAAAATGTTTAACATGACGCCAAATTAAAAAAAAAATAACAAAAAATTGGCTATGTTGAGTCAAAGATAGAACCATGTATGTTTTTAAAAACAAAGGATAAGTTAAAAACTATTGTCACCCTTTATGTGGATGATTTCTTTATTTTTTCTAATGATAACAAAGAAACCAAGCACTTTAAAGATGTTTTAGCTAATAATTTCAAAATTAAAGATTTAGGTGAAATTAGGAAGTGTCTTGGAGTAAATGTCAAAATAAATAAATCTGAGAAAACAATAGGTCCGGCAGTACTTCACACCTGGGCAGCTTCTAATGTTATACAAAGCACAGGTCCGTTCGTGTGTGGAGTACTGCAGCCACATTTGGGCTGGTGCTGCCAAGTGTCACCTGGCCACTCTGGATTCAGTGGAGAGACGTGCAAAGAGGCTGATTGGTGACCCTGATCTAACTCGAGTTGGTCTCCAAAGCCTAGAGCACAGGCGTAGAGTAGCCAGCCTTTCGGTGTTCTATAGGATGCATTTCGGGGAGTGTGCGAGGGAATTGCATGATTTAATTCCCCCATCTCCGTTTCACCAGCGGACGACCCGTCGTACGGCTGGTTTCCACCCTTACGTTGTTAACACCACTACGATCCGGACGAAGCGCTTCGCCTCCTCCTTTATACCGCGTACATCGAGGGACTGGAACAATTTGCCCGCGGCGGTGTTTCCGTCGGACTACAATTTGAGTGTCTTTAAGGCTAGAGTGAATAGGCTCATAATAAACTAGTGCGCTTTACCATCAACGATTGCGTCACTGCTTACCATCAGGCAGGATTGCGGTCAAGCGCTGGTTTATAATTTGTAAAAAAAAAAAAAAAAATATCAATAAGTCGGAAGATTATATTGATCAGCTGTTACTTAAATTTAATATGAGTTTATGTAAACCTATTGAAACTCCTATGGAGACTAAGTTGCATGCGTCTAAAGATGAGAATAATGTAGATAAAGTGTTTCCTTATCAGCAAATGATAGGTTCCTTAATGTATTTGGCGGTTCTTACCAGACCTGATATAGCATTTGCAGTGGGCTTCTTGAGTCAATTTAACAATTCCTATACCAAACAGCATTGTTCATATGTTAAACGAATATTGCGATATTTAAAATTGACCAAACATCATGGCTTAAAATTTTCTGCAGATGGGAAGTCGGTCATTGAAGGGTTGGTGGATGTTGATTGGGTTGGGAACATTGTTGATAGGAGATCCTACACGGGTTTCTGTTTCACTTTGTCAGGTTGTGTAATTTCGTGGGAGACGAAGAAACAGAAGACCGTGGCTCTGTCAAGTAGTGAAGCCGAATACATGGCGTTAACTGAAGCCTGTAAAGAATCCCTCTATCTAAGAAACTTACAATTTGAAATTACTAAGAAAAGATACACCATTGAATTATATAATGATAACCAGAGTGCATTAAAGTTAACTGTAAATCCTATTTTCCATAAAAGGACGAAACACATTGATATCCGTTATCATTTTTTTATAGACTATGTAAGTAATAATATTGTAAATAATAAATATATGCCATCAGCTGAGATGCCAGCTGACTTACTTACAAAGAGCTTATGCTTTAATAAGCATTATTTATTAGATAAGTTGGGGGTTCAGCATATTAATTAAGTAGATTTTTTTTGTATTTATTTTAAATGTTTATCAGTATAACATTGTTAGATATAGTGGGGATGTAGAAAAGTATTAATATCTAATATGTTATATTATCTGTGAACTTTCTTAAGTGCTGCCATCTGTGATGGCTTGGTAACATATTTTGCGAATTAAAGAAGTTGTTCTGTTCTGCACTACAAAACGAGTTGTTTTATTAGAAACATGCTTCACATCCCCGCAAAACGGCTGTCGCTCAGCATTATGCTTCATACTTTACCTCCTTAAAGTAATGTCGTTAAAATGTCAAAATGAACACCATTGCTACTGATAGTGCGTTACGTAACTACCCACAGATTACTAAGAAGCCAACGATGATGTCGTGTTCTAATAAATATCGTTTACTAAATCAAAAAGAAGCCGCCAACTGCCAATGTTTTCAACAACTAATGAGTCAAGGTTGCTTGAATTAAAGTCCAGAATTTTTTTTGGGGGCTAATAGATCAGCTGTTGAATAAGATCATCCTTTACTTCCGCTGTCCTGTATTATTTAAAATATGAATAATTTAGAAGGACATAGCTAAACCATTGCTTTATATTATATTCGGAGTTTTGCCTACTCAACATTGAAAACAACGCAATGAATGTTGATGAACTGTCAACATGACAGCTATTCCTACTGTTAGTGGACACACTAGCGGGGTAATTGGGTACACAGGGTACACTGCAACAATAGTGTATCACCATTACCCTGCTGATCTTTTAAAGATTATCTTTATTCTTTTGTCCTTAATTATATTCATTTGAGGTCAGTGCAACATGACTTTTTCTTATACAGAGTGGTGCTGACAATACGAAAATAAATTAAACATCGTGTACCTCAACACATTCTCAGTCTACCCATAAAAAAATCAATATGTCCATTAGTTTAGTCACAGGAAATTATTTTTAATTTTTCACATTTTCTACATGATGTACATGTTGATAAGTAAGCGCTTACAGGTCAATGACCGCCGCATTCTGTGATACCAAACTTTAATAATAATGGCGCGAAAGAAGCAAGTCGATACAGAATCGCGCTGTCGCTGATCAGAGGTCAGTGAACCAATATGTTTAAAGGATGTTCTATTGGGTTTGCAATTTTATGCGATTTAGTTTGTTTGAAATTTTCATTTTTTTTTTAATTTTGATGCTAGGTTTTTTTCTATGGTTTAAGATTATTCCTATGAACCAGCGTTGTTCATGTTTTCATTTACTGTCGTATTGTCAGCACCACTCTGTATAGTACTTCTATTAGTCCCTATCAACACTCACTCCATCAGAAAGCCAATTTCCGTATACATTCAATGGCCCCGATTCCCTTTTACACAAACTAAATTAAATTTTAGTTCAATGCATCTTTTTCAATTTCATTAAGAAAAGAACAGAAAAAAAATGTTAATTTAGTCCTGTCAAATTAGTCCGGTCCTGACGTAAATTGACTTATATTTGGTCGCCATGTCTAAACTCGCGTCTAAACTGTCTATGGAGTACTTATCTTAATTTGACAGGATTAAACTAAAATGTTATTTTCTATCCTTTCCTTAATTAAATAGATCATGCACTTAACTTAAAAATAGTTCAGTTTGTGGACTCAAACTAAACTAATTTTAGTCGGCGCCATTATCAAGTTGAATTTCATCTCCACGACAGTCAATATCAAAACTTGACTTTAGGGAAATTAAAGCCATTTTTTACCCGACTACGGCAAAGCAAAAGGAGGGTTATGATTTTGACAGGCTATGTATGTATGTATGTATGTTCATCTGTTCCCTCGTAACTTCTAAACTACTTATCAGAATTCGACAAATGACATATCATTAGAAGCGTCTTAATTGTCCGCTGGTTATAGGCTATATAGGGTTTCACAAAATCTAATGTGGCGCCCTCTAGCGGACAAAGCATACAGAGTAAAAAAGTAAAGTTAAGATAAATATGAAATATTTAGAGATAAATTTTCATGTTTGGAAAGGCGTAGTCACACGTTACATATACCTACCTACCGTAACACTTAGACAACGTGTGACTACGCCTTTCCAAACATGAAAATTTATCTCTAAATAGTGAATATTGCATGCTTCAGAATAATATTGTATGACATTACTGTCAATTTACAACGAAGGCATCTTGGTAGAATCTACTGTGTCCATTTACTTGCAACTACATTAGCAACTTTGTTTAGTTCAGTATTCTGAAAATCTTGTTTTATACTTTTTCAGCGTCGTTTTTGTCGTAGTTGGGTTTTAGTTTTTTTACTTTTTATTATGAACAAGACAGATCAGATTTTGAAGTTTCCTAAAATTGCAATGATTGCCCATTGGCACCCTAATTGCGAAACACACACTATTACTATCAATTTATCAATTGGAATCATTTTCATGCATTTTACAATCCATTGCTCCATATGTTCGAAAAACGTGATTCCCAACAACATAACGCAATGAATGTTGTTGAACTATCAAAGTGAAACCCATTGCTACTGATAGTGTGTTATTCAATTACCCTGCTGAACTTATAACTACATACAGAGTGGTGCTGACAATACGACAATAAATTAAACATCGTGTACCTCAACACATTCTCAGTCTAGCCATAAAAAAATTATATAAATATATCCATTAGATTAGTCACAGGAAATTATTTTTCATTTTTCACATTTTCTACATGATGTACCTACATGTTGATAAAGAAGCGCTTACAGGTTGATGACCGCCGCACGGCCGCGCCGGCAGCGGTACTAAACAATAATAATAATGGCGCGAAAAAGCAAGTCGATACAGGAACGTGCTGTCGCCCGCTGATCGGAGGTCATTGAACCAATATTTTAAAGAATGTTTTATTTCGTTTGCAATTTTATGCGATTTAGTTTGTTTGAAATTTTCATTTTTTTATTTTTGATGCTAGGGTATTTTCTATGGCTCAGGATTATTCCTATGAACCAGCATGGTCTGTGTTTTCATTTATTGTCGTATTGTCAGCACCACTCTGTATACGTATTATTGGCTAATACTCGACTGAGTTCTTCGATTTAGACACAAACATACATGATTGTGTTTGAAGTCAATAAAACTAAATAAAGCCATATCTAATAATCAAAAACTGCCCACACTAAAATTATATTACGTAAGTGCTACCATTTTAAAACACCTACATTAATAAACAGTAAAATGAAGCAATTGTAAAAACATTGTCATAAAAATATAATTCGATAACACATCCAGATTAGGTAATATGTAATATTTAAAAAGCGGACAAGTGCGAGTCCAAATGACAATGACAACAAATGGTTCCGTACCATTATTACCTACCAAAACAAAAAAGAGTGTTTTTAGTGAAGTCAAAATTAATACAGTTATTAGTTGATAAATGTTGTTATGCGACTGATGAATTTCGGAATGACAAATTAATTTGGACGTATTTGTTTATATGACTTCTATATTTTAAAATTATTCATCAACTGGTAAAATAACGCCAAACATTTGTAACTTTGTTTTTATTTATTTATCATCATTTAATTTCATTTTGACATAATATATTATGCCTAATTTATGCTTACCTCTAGTATGATTGATTATAATTATTAAGTACTAGCTTTCCGCCCGCGGCTTCGAATGCGTGGAATTCGGTTATATCGCGCTTTTTAGATTTCCCTCAGGAATATCAAAATTTTCCGGGGTAAAGTACTTTATTATTTAATCCGGACTTCTAACTTTACGTCTGCAAAATTTCAAAGCAATCGGTTCAGTAGTTACGGCGTAAAAGCGGAACAAACTCACTTTCCGATTTATAATAATTAGTAAGGATTCTATATTATATTTGTACGCTTCTTGGCATAACACAGCGACCTATAAACTGTATCTACTACTTATGTTGCACAAATAAAACTACTTAATTTTGATTTTAGTATTTGCCCTTATAGCTACAACAGAAATATATTGTCTGTGAAAATTGGTCCCGGTAACAGACCGACAGACAGATTAACAATGAAGTTTTACTACCTAACATGATACCCTTTTTTACCCTTTTGGTACGGTATCCTAAACAAGCTGGAGGCACAAGCATCTCTCACCAATAACTTAATTAACTCGATTCATCGATTCAAACACCTGCATCGAATGCAGTCGGTAAACTTGTAACATATCGATAAATGAATTCGAATTTCGAAGACGTCTCTAAATTCCAATGATGTTCATTGTGGAGTAACTTATTATTGATAAGTAGCCGCTTAATTACGGATTAAGGAGCAGTAAGTTTTCATTTTTTTTTTTTTTTTTGTATGGAATTAGTAATTTTTATAACTTCATTATTATCTGCCCAGCCTCTTCCTTACTGTGTTGGGGTCATCTTTCAGCCTAATCGGGTTGCATCTAAGTATGTATTACTAATATTTTACATGGAACACTCGCTTATCTCTTTTCGATCCAGCTGTCTCTGGCTGTTCTCTCCAGCGACGCCCTAAGCCGAGGTTCGTACCCCACAGGGGGTGCCCTTAGTGCGTAGTCGCTCTGTAGTTCTTAAGTGCCCCTAGCTGAAGGTTTTATTTGATTGCGAAAATTTTACTGTCTAGGCCTAGCTTGACCTGACCTGGCCTCTGTAGTACATTAATCCCTCTATTCATAAACGTTGCTTAAAGTTAACTAGTGTTTACTTATAGTGGCTGTTTTACCAAACATTATTAACGTTTGAACATCACTTAACTTTAAACATCGTTTATGAATAAACCCCTTGAACACTAAGGTGTCCATTCATAAACAATGATTAAAGTTAAGTGACGTGCAAAAGTCAAAAATGTATGGTTAAACAGTCGCTTGGCCTGGAGTCAGATCTTCGGGCCGAGCCCGGGTCACTCTCAACGCAGGGCTCGAGGGAACCGAGTGTTTTTAGTGGGTATTCCCGGCTCCGGCCAGGCGACACGCCTGTCGCCTAGCTAGCGGCGGGTACGGTGCGTAACGCATTTTCACTCGTTTAAAAAATAAATGGTTAAACAGTCGCTAATCAGTTAGCTTTAAGCCCCCTTTAAGCTTCCTTCTCTGTATGAGAGGAGACGTGTGCCCAGCAGTGGGACGATAAAAGGTTGATGATGATGATGATGAACGTTCATGAATAAAGGGGTAAATATATAACAAATCCATTATCCATACTAATATTATAAATGCGAAAGTAACTCTGTCTGTCTGTCTGTCTGTCTGTCTGTCTGTCTGTTTGTCTATCTGTCTGTCTGTCTGTCTGTCTGTTACGCTTTCCCGCTTAAACCGCTCAACGGATTTTGATGAAATTTGGTACAGACAATCTTTAGACCCTTCATAGTCTTTAGGCTACCGCCTATGTTCTTTCTCAGGATTGCTGCTTGTTCGCTTTTTAGATTTCCCTCGGGAACATCTATTTTTTCCGGGATAAAAGGTATTTTATCCGGGAAAAAATAGATGTACCCGAGGGAAATCTAAAAAGCGCGATATAACCGAACTCCACGCGGGCGAAGCCGCGGGCGGAAAGCTAGTAATATTATAAATGCGAAAGTAACTCTGTCTGTCTGTGTCTGTTACGCTTTCCCGCTTAAACCTCTCAACCGATTTTGATGAAATTTGGCACAGACGATCTTTAGACCCTGAGAAAGAACATAGGCTACCTTTTATCCCGAAAAAAAAATGATGTTCCCGAGGGAAATCTAAAAAGCGCGATATAACCGAACTCCACGTGGGCGAAGCCGCGGGCGGAAAGCTAGTACAGTTATAAATACAGGCCCTATACCTCTTCCACCAATGATTAGTAAATTGTTAAGCAAACTTACTTAAATTGACCAATTTATTAAACCCTATATATATAACTACGCGCCGACCGTTTCTTATTTAAATTCATTAACATTTTACTGCAGCAATCTATATTATTTATTTTTACGATTACTTTATTAGGTGTTATATGGCTCTGTGGGTGTTGACACAAGTGACTTGAACAAAACTAATTTAGTTTAGTTTTGTTCTAAAAAAGGTAATAAAAAATATTTAGTTATTTCGTATCTAAATATGGAAGTCGTAAAAACCAATTATGGAAAAGAGTTCTTATCATTATTTTCTATATTCTAATATTTCGACTATTCATTATCATCATCATTTCAGCCGAAAGACATCCACTGCTGGTCATAGGCCTCCCCCAATGTTCTCCACGACGACCGGTCCTGCGCCTCCCGCATCCAGCGGTTTCCCGCGACATTCACCAGGGGCTCTAGTCTGGTATTTTTATAAATTTGTCATTCCAACACGATTCCATTGCCTTTGTGCTTAAAAGTTCGTAATCTGCTAAATTCACAATGATCGATCAATTATCTCAGTCGTCTCATAATGCAATGGTGATAGAATGCCATTGCCGTATTGCCATTATAATAAAACCCGTTAATAGAAATAATTTTCAAAAAACCAAAACTCAATTTGAACATTTATTAATATGGAGTGCAGGGTCGCTGATTGACCACTGGAAAGTCATAATGACGCCATTTTGTTAGTAGATTACGAAACTTGTCAAAATCGATCATTATGAGATCACTGGCCGATCATTCTAACACTATTGTAATAGTAGACTAAGGCCCCAGGTCGTCGGTCCACCTTGTCGGGGCCTACCCACGTTGCGTCTTCCGGTGGGTGGTCGCCACTCGAGAACCCGTCGGCTCCGTCGGGCATCGGCTGTACGGGCAACGTGCTCGGCCCACCGCCACTTTAGTGTTGCAATTCTTCGGGCTATGTGGGTTACTCTCGTTCTTCTGCGGATCTCCTCATTCCTGATTCGATCGCGCAGTGAAACCCCGACTATTACCTAAAACAAAATTTATAGGTATTAAAGTGGTTTTTATTTATTTGATGAAAGTTATTAAAATGGTGTTTTTCACTGACAATAACTGATATATCTACCCTGCCTACTTTTAATAATTTTGACAAAATTTCTGTGATTCGAAATAAAATTAAACAACTTGTAGGTGATCCAAAATCAGCGAAATTCTTTGGTCTTAGAGTAACTGACGATTGCCCTAGATTGCAATAGTGTCAGAATGCTCGGTCAGTGACCTCATAATGATACATTTTTACAAGTTTCGTAATCTACTAACAAAATGGCGTCAGTATGATTTTATAGTGGTCAATCACTGACACTCCACTCCATATTAATAAATGTTCAAATTGAACATTAGTACCTATATTAGTTTTTAGAAAATAATATCTACTAACGGGTTTTATAATAATACCACTACGGCAATGTCATTCTATCACCATTCCATTACAAGACGACTGAGATAATTGATCGATCATTATGAATTTAGCAGATTACGAACTTTTAAGCACAATGATAATGGAAACGTGTTGGAATGAAATATTTATAAAAAGGGGTTTTGGCGGGAAAGTCAAGCTGAGTGTCACGCTCATTTTTTATTGGACTTTTAAAATTATTTATAGTATTGTTTACTAAATAAAAGTGCGTGATTTATGTAGTAAAAAGTGCATTCAGTAAATCTATACTAATATATAAAGCTGTTTGTTTGTTTGAATGCGCTAATCTCAGGAACTAGTGGTCCGATTTGAAAAAATATTTTTGCGTTAGATAGCCCATTAATCCAGAAAGGCTTTAGGCTGCGAACAATAGGGGCCTAGCATAACTAACTCAATGCGAACGAAGTCGCTAGCGGCCGCTAGTAATCTATAAGAACAGTGAAATATCGCAGCATAGTGGCCACATCATGACTTTGTCTCAAACCTCCCTCGTAAGACGGTTCATGCGGCCGTCTTATTCGACATGAGACATGAATAATTCATTACGTGACATTGGTTAAATGCACAAACTATGCAAAGCTATAAAAGAAAGAAAGAAGAACTTTTGAAGATTTTTATTTTACTTGAAATTGGCAAAAAAACATAAATATGGCGATACTAAAAAAAAATGGCCGTCTAGGGTCTCTGATTGTTTTTACTAGAGCTTTGCTAGGAAGAATTTATGCCTTTGATAACTATCCTACTAGGTTCTTAATCCCATAAAATATGATAGGTACCTACGAAACTTAAAAATATACTATTCACAAAACATAAATAAATTAAAACTTAATTATCAACTTGTCAAATACCGCCCCTTAACAAAGTATGACCAATCATAAAACCTTTATTAATTTTATTTATTTAACTGTAAACACAATTAGGCGAGTTCTAATGTTACTGGCCACTAACGAGTTGCCTTATTTACAATATTAGATGCCCCTTGAGGCATTGAAACGAGGTTGAGAATTGGCTGTACGGTTCGTCGGCTGTGCCTAGCGATGAATGAACCCAATTTAAAAACAAAACCGGTCAAGAGCTTATTGGGCCACGCTCGGTGTAAAGTTCCGTAGCTTTCCTTCCGTCACAATAAGTGGATCCCACTAAACATTTAATAAGAAGTAAAAAAAATGGTTATTTGTTGACATACTTACTATACTAAGTACCTACCTACGGAATCCTAAAAAAGCGCCTACAAAGAACGGCGATAATTAAAGAAAAAAAAAATCTCTCTGTATGAGAGGAGTCCTGTGCCTACTTGCCCAGCAGTGGGACGCTAAAAGGTTGATGATGAACTAAAGAAAGAGTTATAGCTTTTAACTATTCTATAGCTTTATAACCATTATGATCATCAACTCAGGAAAAATCTTAACATCGCGAAGTAGCCCAAAGTACAACGCCTTCGCTCGGGAAATAGGGTTACTAATTTATAGTAATTTATACGAAGTAGCGGATTATGTATCATCATCAACATCATCCCAGCGTTAATCCCAGTCGCATCCGAAGCCTTTTTCAGCTTTGGAGTCTGGGGTCTGCTTTTACCGGTCCAACTGCTGATATGACTAAATTTCGACATTTTCCGTGAAGCGACTGCCATCTGACCTCCACAACCCGAAGGCGACATCGAAGCATTGCAGTTAGACCAATTGTTGGACTTTTGAGGGCTCCAACAACCCGTAACGACTGCCACTAGATGTTCGTATGGCAACCGGGACCAACAGCTTAACGTGCTTTCCGAGGTACGACCAGACCAGTGCAAATATTCATATTCATGCATACAAATACTTGCACTGTGCGGGGATCGAACCCGCGCCACCTTGCGCAGCGGCCGCGTCCGCTACCGCTACGCCACGGAGGCTGTCATGCGGATTATGTATCATATGTACATATATCGGATTTTCTGTGGTATAAAAAAAACTCTCCCGCTTTATGTGTACCCTTTTTTTGTTTGGGATGGAAATCATCAAATGACCGCTCCCGCTCTGGGCGGAACGGAAGGGCGTGTCAGACTTTTACTGACTGAAACCCAGTCGTGTTTCTTCATTTGCCTATGCGCCAAAGAAAACATTTTTTCCACTTTTTATTTTAGTATTTTGTCGGCGTGATTAGTTTACATGTTGGACTGTTGGTAACAAATTTCAGTGCTTGGCAACTATAAGGCTTCATATTTATTGACTACGAAACCCTAAAAATATTGGGCAAGAAGGTGGAATGAAAAATGAAATGAAATGTAGCCGGAGCCATAGACGAACATATTTATAGCTATAATGAGACCGAGCTTTGAATGTTATTTTAAATTATTGCACTAACTTGAGTATAATCATTTTGTAACGAAGTATCATATGTATGTACAGACGACAGCACATCAAGCTACTGTCGAATTTATTTATCACTAGCTTTCCGCCCGCGGCTTCGCCCGCGTGGAGTTCGGTTATATCGCGCTTTTTAGATGTCTGTGCCAAATTTCATCAAAATCGGTTGAGAGGTTTAGGCGGGAAAGCGTAACAGACAGACGGACAGACAGACAGAGTTACTTTCGCATTTATAATATTAGTATGGATTATCGTAAATTTTGTCGCAACCCAGTGCTGGGCACGCCACAATAGCGGCGGTAAGTCCCCTCTTTGAGGAGTGGCCAGAGAGGCGCCACGGCGCCCTCACCTCGCCTGACGCAGGTCCTCACCGGACACGGTTGTTTCAAAAGGCTCCTGTTCCGTATTAGGCGGGAGGAAACGCCAGGGTGACACCATTGTGTGGATCGCCCTGAGGACACGGTGGAGCATACGGTGGAGGTCTGCCCGGCTTGGGTAGAGCACCGCCGTGTCCTCGTAGCGGCGATCCACACAGGTCCAGGCCATGGTCCGGAGCGAGAGTGCATGGCAGGCCGTCGCCTCCTTCTGCGAAGCAATGATGCTGGCAAAGGAGGAGGCGGAGCGAGTGAGGCAGCGGGGATCCCGGCGCCCTCACCCCACTAGCGTCGGGAGACGACACCGAAATCCCAGCCACCGTAGGCGTGGGCCTGCGGGCGGAGAACAGTGGGCAGCTCACCGCCCGGTAAGGACCAGGCCCGAGTCGACGGCGCGTTGTGTTTCACGCGCGCCTCAAAAAGATGTCAGCACATCGTAACGGGGTCCACGAAGACCGATGCCTCCTGGGTCAGGGTTGCGGGTTGGTTAAACAAGAAACCGTGGCCCTGGCCGTCGCACAGGCAAGTGAAGAAACACGGGTGGGTTTTAGTCAGTAAAAGTCTGACACGTCCTGCCCCGCCCAGAGCGGGAGATGTCATTTGATGAGTTCCCAACCCAACAAAAAAAAGGGGTCATTAGGAAAATTTGAGAGTTTCGGGTAGCTTAACCCTGTCGTCCTTAAATACGGTACCTATCTCACTACTTATGTATCTACCATTGTGCCTATAGGGGAGTGGAGTCAGGCCTAGGGGGTGGCAAGTCAGGCCTATGCAGGTCAAATTTTTTGAGTGATCGCCCGCGGTTTTTTGACAATTACACTGTAGGTTGTATTTTGTCAGTGTCTACCGCGTGGGTTATTTAAAAGTTAGAGATAAGGCCTCATTTATACTTGTTTAGTAATTAGAGGAGTTCATACATACAAAAATATAGGTTTTTTTTTAATAAATAAAAACTAGTGCTTGTCGGCAATCCCGCCTGATGGTAGGTACCTAAGGAGTGATTCAATCGTTGATGGTAAAGCGCTCTAGTTTATTAAGAGCTTATTCTCTCTAGCCTTGAAGACACTTAAATTGTAGTCAGACGGAAGCACCGCCGCTGGCAAATTGTTCCAATCCCTCGATATACGCGGTATAAAATAAGAGGTGAAACACTTCGTCCGAATCGTAGTGGTGTCAACAACGTAAGGGTGGAAACTCGCCGTACGACGGGTCTTGCGATGAAGGAACGGATATGGGGGAATTAAGTTATGCAATTCCCTCGCACATTCTCCAAAATGCATCCTACTATAGAACACCGATAGGCTGGCTACTATTTGCCTGTGCTACAGGCTTTGGAGACCGGTTCGAGTTAAATCAGGGTCTCCAATCAGCCTCTTCGCACGCCTCTCCACTGAATCCAAAGTAGCCAGGTGACATTTCGCAGCACCAGCCCAAATGTGGCTCACACGAGCGGACCTGTGCTTTGTACAACATTAGAAGCTGCCCTGGTGTGAAGGACCTTTGCGATGACGCCAAGTTTTCTGGCAGCCGCCATGGCCTTGGACTTGACACGACTGAAAATAGTTAAGTACGAATATGTAACTATACATACAATTTACTTGATCAAAGAGTAACATCCAAATATGCATTACCTAATAAAGTTGGCCTCACATTAAATCTGTTCAACAAAATAGTTCTTCTATGAGTTAAAGTAACCTACAACTTTATTGCTCTGACCTTTGCCCTCCGTCGCGTGTAGGGTCATGTCTGATGAGCATAATATTACCGTCTTCTATAATATACAGCGGGATTTTAAAAACCGTTGAAAAGTTTTTTTTTTTATAATCTGTTGAAATTTGATCAGGCAATATAGTAAAAGGCCATATTGAAGAAGGCCAGACGACCTATCTTCACATGGAAATGGAATGTTAATTTAAAATAGAACGTGAAATACTTCGACACGAGATTCGATTTTTGAAAATAAGCTCGGTAGCCGGAAACGGATAGAAGCAAGAACTCAAACGATGATATTGAAAATTGGTCATCTAACACAGCAGCGCAATGACGTACAAAAGAACTAAGAAAAGACTAGAACACCGCCAAAACATTACCGGCGATGCTTTTTTTTCCGGGATGAAAAATCCTCATGGATGTCCGCCGCCCTGGGGAGAACCACCTCGGTGTTCCCCCTGATTGGTGCTAGCACTGCCAGCCCGCCACTATGGGCACCTCCAGGCCAGACCAATCTGATCCTAAAACTTAGCCAACATAGAAGATCTATAAAAACAATAAAATAAAATAAATATATAGGTACGGACAAATCACACAGATTGAGCTAGCCCCATACTAAGCTCGAGACTTGTGTTATGGGATACTAACTCAACGATACTATATTTATAATAGATACATATATAGATAAACATCCAAGACCCAGACCAATCACGAAAAGATTGTTTTTCTATCATGACCTGGCCGGGGATCGAACCGTAATGAATTTTCAATCATATCGAAAAAGACGGCCGCGTGAACCGTCTACGACGGAGGCTTGAGGCAAAGTCATGATTAGGCCAGTGCTGCGATATCTCAATGTTTTTTATGAATTACTAGCTGCGCCCCGCGGTTTCACCCGCATAAATAGTATTGACATAAAAAGTAGATAAAAACCTATTCTCATGCCTAGCGAATGTATATACGAAAGTTCATGAGAATCGGTCAAGCCGTTTCGGAGGAGTATGGGAACGAAAACTGTGACACGAAAATTTTATATACAGTGTGTAAAGAAAACCCTGTCCGATCCGTGAAGGTATTGTTAGGTATCGATAACTAATTCTACTAAAGCCTACAAAACCGGGCTAATCTTAATAAAAATCCCCCTAAAAATATGAACATTATTTCGCAAAAAGAGGTAACTTAAAACATGTGCGGTAGGCCATACAGGCGCGGGCGAAGAGGGACAGGGCACGCGGCACGCGATCGCATTGCTATTCGCTCAGAATTATACCGTCAAAAATAATTTTGAACTTTTTAAAAATTAAGAAATTTTGGGGAAGTTGGAATTAATTCGCGGGAAAAAGAAATTATTTCAAAATTCACTACTATTGTTACTATGATGATTATGTAAAATTTCATATGTTATTTGGTCATGTGTTTACCTAACCTTTATTAGCCTTACGGGTCGGACAGGGTTTTCTTAACATATTGTATAAGATTTACTGAATGCAGTTTTGACTACCTACATAAATCACTCACTTTTATTTTGTAAACAACACTAAGTATAAATAATTTAAACGTCCAATGAAAAATGAGAGTAACCTTTCCCGCCAAAAACTCTATCGGTGCAATTCGTTCATTAATTTTTTGTATTCTTTTTTTTTGTCAACTCTCATTGGCCAGTTGTGCAAAAGCAAAAGGAGTTTCGTTCCAAAAAGTCGTAACTAACAAATCCTAATCTATTAAAAGCTGCATTTTCCACAACATCCTGTACCCGCGTCGGTTTTCTGAATAGGAACTATTTGTTGTATTGTCCAGTACGAGGCAGGGCGATAAGCGATCAATTCATCACCACTCGCTGCCCGACGACCAGCGCTTTGTCCATCAGTTACGGCTAAAGTATTCATTTAATTCATTAGTCAGACATCCGTATTGAAATCTGAAAAGGAACTGGTAACGAATGAGAACATTTCTTACTATCTTATAGGTATAAATTATAGAAAAAAAGGCATGACGCAGTGAGCGGAAATTGTAGGTAAATAAGTTATCATCATTATCATTTCAGCGTTGATCCCAGTCGCATCCGAAGCTTTTTCAGCTTTGGAGTCTGGGGTCCGCTTTGCCAGTCTAACTGCTGATTTTGGCTAATCATCGATATTTTCCGTGAAGCAACTGCCGTCTGATCTTCACAACCCGAAGGAAATATCGAAGCATTGCAGTTAGACCAATTGTTGGAATTTTGAGGGCTCCAACAACCCGTAACGACTGCCATTAGATGTTCGTACGGCAAACGGGACCAATGGCTTAACGTGCTTTCCGAGGCATGACCAGACCAGTGCAAATATTAATATTCATGCACTGCGCGGGGATCGAACCCGGGCCTCCTTGCGCGGCGGCCGCGTTCGCTACCGCTACGCCACGGAGGCTGTCAAATTGTAGTTAAATAAGTATTTCTGAAGTAAAAAGATATGTATGTTTGTTAGATTTGGTGGCATAATATATTTCTGTGGGTATATCCAAGACCTTAGAACCTAAATTCCAAAAACATTTGAGATATGCATACCTACTGCGTGCAAGGTGGCTGCCAGGAAGCTTGGCGTTATCGCAAAGGTCCGGCGGTACGTCACACCAGCAGCTTCTAATGCAGCCACATTTGGGCTGGTGCTGCAATATGTCACCTGGCCACTTTGGATTCGGTGGAGAGGCGTGCGAAGAGGCTGATTGGCGACCCAGATTTAACTCAAAACGGTCTCCAATGCCTAGAGCACAGGCGTAGAGTAGCCAGCTTTCGGTGTTCTATAAGATTCATTTTGGTGAGTGGCAAAGGAATTGCATGATTTAGTTCCCCCATCTCCGTTCTACCATCGGACGACCCGTCGCATGGCGAGTTACCACCCTTATGGCGCAATTTCATTGGTCGTTAACTCGTTCGGTATACAGCATACGGGGAGTCCCCGCAGGCGAGATAACAACCAATGAAAGTTACAAGTCAATACACCGCCTGCGGGGATACCCGGCTTGCTTAATGGCGCAATTTCATTCGTCGTTAACTCGTTCGGTATACAGCTCTCGCACCTGGCATGCGGGCCCTATCGACTAATGAAAACGGTTCCCCGAATGCGAGCCCTGTGGCATGCGTTCCAGAAATCTCTCGCACCCCGCATGCGGGCCCTATTGACTAATGAAATTGCGCCATTACGTCGTTAACACTACTACGATTCGGACGAAGCGATTCGCCTCCTCTTTCATACCGAGTTCATAGAGGGACTGGAACAATTTTCCAGCGGCGGTGTTTCCGTCGGACTACAATTTGAGTGTCTTCAAGGCTAGAGTGAATAGGCTCTTAATAAACTAGTGCGCTTTACCATCATCGATTGCGTCACTGCTTACCATCAGGCGGGATTGTGGTCAAGCGCTAGTTTTTAATTTATATATAAAAAAAACTGGGCCATCGACCCGCACTGAGTACCTTCGCATGGTGGATTCGCATCATCTCTTCTGTGGGGAACACTATAGGATGATTATGACACCATTACCTGGTGGATTATAGCATATTGCCTTCACTTAAATAAGTTGCCTGTGACCTAGCAATGAGAACTTTACTGATCAGCACCATAATCGCGTAGCACACTATCTCTGAACAAGGAATATCTGTCTCTTAAGATACAGGTCACCCTAGTTTAAGAGGCAGGGCTCGCAATATCTTTATATAGACTTTTGTACCATTGTTTAGCATTTAGTTAATTTGTGTATACTAATGTATGTGTCGTTGTGTCAATAAATTATTATTATTATTCCTTTATTTCATTGTATATACATATAAATTACATTTTTAAATATTTCTACATAAAGAATACATAAAAAAACCGGCCAAATGCGAGTCGGACTCGCACACCGAGGGTTCCGCCGTACAAACGTAGCGGTTTACAATTTATGACGTACTAGCTTTCCGCCAGCGGCTTCGCCCGCGTGGAGTTCGGTTATATCGCGCTGTTTAAATTCCCCTCGGGAACATCAAATTTTTCCGGGATAAAAGGTAGCCTATGTTCTTTCTCAGGGTCTAAAGATTGTCTGTGCCAAACTTCATCAAAATCGGTTGAGAGGTTTAGGCGGGAAAGCGTAACAGACAGACAGAGTTATTTTCGCATTTATAATACTAGCATTGATTTAGAATTTTTCACAGTTTAGAGGCAATTAGATTTAAGAAGTGTTTGATATGAATTTCAACTTTAATATCTCTACGCGTTCATGTGAAAAAGGGTAGGTAGTAAGTTTATAATTATTAAAAAAATATTTCATGTCATGTAAGCAAAAATAATATTTTAATATTTTATGTAACTTCAAATTTATCATTTTCACAATTTTTCCTTTATCTGTCTGTACTATAATATAACGTTGCTTCGTGTCGAATTTCAAGATTTTGAGTTCACGGGAAGTACCTTGTAGGCAAAGAGATTTAAGATATATAGAGAGACATCTTCTCGACAATTGGAGACATCAAATAGTAAAAATGAAATAAGTTTATATAAAATATATTCAGCTATTGCCCGGTAGGTGGCCAGTGTGGTCTAGGTTGCCACATCCGATTTAATACCCAAGTATAGTTCAAATCGGGTAAATAAATATTGAAAAGTAAACAAATTAAGTGAAACTTGTCTTGTACAAACAAAAACTGTTTTAGAATTTTATTCGCTACTATTCATTTACCGTGACACCGTCTATTGGCATTTTAGATGTTTTATGCTTACGAATTATTTTAACGCTCAGTTTATTGCGGTTTTTGAGTGTAACAGACCTTTTAGGCCATAAAGCGCATTTTGTTTTGCAATTTTCGTTTGCATTTCGTTTTTAGCAAAATTATTCTTTTTACACGTTTGTTTGCAAATATTTTTAAATGGCAATGCAAAAACTGTGGTAGGGTTTGTATCATTTCGATATAAAGTTATCGATAATATTCAAAGAAGTTACTACGACGATGTTTTGTCGCATTATGATAGCTTGAAACAAAAAATTAGGAAGCAGAATAATTATGGGTAATTTTAAGTTTACAAGTTTCTTATTTATATAATTCTTTTAATATAATAGGCGTTAAAGTTAAAAATTGCCGATTAGTACTGAAAATCTAAATAATTGCTTATTTTTTAATTTTTAAATAATTCATTTATAATCAATATATAGGAAGGTCGTTTATGCCTTTGTGATAGAACTCTGAGGATCTAGACTGCACAAACTGTGTGAAAGCAGAACTGCCTCCTGGGAAGAAAACTTCTTGTCACGTAGATAATTGTCCAAATCATGACAAAAATGGTAGTCTGCTGGAGCAAGACCTTTACCAGATACGTATGCCATTATCTTTAAAAACGGCAAAAAAATCACGGTTATTGTATGGGAGCCCGCCTTCAGTATTTATTTTATTTTAATTATTTATTTGTAATTTGAATATATAACCAAATATTCTGTGAACATTTTAAGCGTCTATCTGTTTCCGTTATTAATATGGAGCAAAAAACGGCAAAAATTCACATTTTTTGTATGGGAGCCCCCTTAAATATTTTATTATTTTTATTCTTAGTACTTGTTGTTATAGCGGCAACAGAAATACTAACACAATCTCTGGAAATTACAACTGTCTGGCTATTACGGTTTATGAGATACAGCCTGGTGACAGACGGACAGACGAACAGAGAAGTCTCATGAATAGGGTTCGTTTTACCTTTTAGGTACGGAATCCTCAAAATCACAAAGTAGCTCGCAATCATTGTACTACATATACGTACCTAGATATTTTATGAATATATTTCATTATAAATAAGTTATGTAATCTATGTACTTATCCACTTAACCGTAAATTTTACTCCAATTTTTACGGTTAAGTAGAAAAGTACTGAAATTAATAACTTACTATTTCATTTCTAATACAAGGTACCGATTCTTTTTTTTTTTAATTTGATCGACAAGTCTTTCCAAAGTAGATAACTTCTCTTTTAAAATGCATTGAGCATAATTTCGACGAATGAGACGGAAGCCAATTTTCTTCTCTACGGTCTATCTGGACAAATCGTATCCACCTTTTCCCTACAACATTATTTTTATTCGGGAACCAAAAATAACAAAAACCTAGATAAATGAATAGTAATTGTTCATTCAATTTTGTTTATTAATATGATATGATTATGTTTAAATAGAGTTAATAATAAATAAACTTGAAATATAGTAATACTAGCTTTCCGCCCGCGGCTTCGCCCGCGTGGAGTTCGGTTATATCGCGCTTTTTAGGTTTCCCTCGGGAACATCAAAATTTTCCGGGATAAAAGGTAGCCTATGTTCTTTCTCGGGGTCTGAAGATTATCTGTGCCAAATTTCATCAAAATCGGTTGAGAGGTTTAAGCGGGAAAGCGTAACAGACAGACAGACAGACAGATAGACAGAGTTACTTTCGAATTTATAATATTAGTATGGATTTTAAGTTTATTTAGCTATATTTTAAATGTCAATAAAATACAACAAAATGTATTCATCTTAATAAGTATTATCGATAACTAAATCGATAAACAACATTACTACATCTCTACAAGAAAATAGTAAAACTACTCAACAATAGAGGGCGCTTATTACAATAATGGAAAATTTTCTAGAACTATATAAGATTTTTTTTAAAATTTGAATTGCAGACGAAATATAAATAATTCATAGAAAAACATTCCGAAGTTAGGTCCAGTCGTTTTACTATAACGAGATGTACAGTAACACAAAGCGCAACATGGCATATTTCCTTAGAAAATGTTTATTCTTGGTGGACACAAATTACGTCCTGATGCGCAGACTAGACTGAGCGCCTTTTAACCAAGTCGATAAAAGTATTGGCTTACGATTTTGTTCGTGATGTCCTATCTATTGTAAATATAATTTTAATGTCTTTGCTTGTAGGTTTTGATTCCCTAGCGTGTGACGGAAATTCGTCTAAGGTGTCGGTATAAACTGCTGTATCTTTTGATCGCTTTAACGTAGAAGTTTGATTTTTTCACTGCTTAAAGGAACAATAGACCTAGGTATTTGGTATAAATTTCAATTAGATACCTTTATTCGTTCGTGAGAAATAAGGTAGAAAGTTTCATTTTATTAAAATATGTTTATTATATTATATAACTAAAAAAATGTGATTTTCGCAATTTTTCCTATATTTGCATTATATGACAATGCTTCATGCCAAATTTCAAGATTCTGAGTTTACGGGAAGTATCCTGTAGGTTTTGATTCCTTTGCGAGTGTCGAAAATTTGTTGAAAATATCGACATATCGGCTGTATCTTTTGATTGGCTTGGCTTAGAAGTTTGATATTTTCACAGCTTAAAGGGACAATAGACCTAGGTATTTGGTATAAATGTCAATTTGATAACTTTATTCGTTCGTGAGAAATAAGGTAGTAAGTTCCATTTTATTAAAATATGTTTATTATATTATATAACTAAAAAAATGTGATTTTCGCAATTTTTCCTATATTTGCATTATATGACAATCCTTCATGCCAATTTCAAGATTCTGAGTTTACGGGAAGTATCCTGTAGGTTTTGATTCCTTTGCGAGTGTCGAAAATTTGTTGAAAATATCGACATATCGGCTGTATCTTTTGATTGGCTTGGCTTAGAAGTTTGATATTTTCACAGCTTAACCCATTTGGCGCCGCTGTACCTTATCAGGCACAGCACTAAAAATGAGGGTAGCTCTTAATTTTTTATAACAAACATAAATATTAGACTGTTGTTGGTAAGAAGACATACAAAGCTAACAATCAATTACTAATATTGGAGGGTAGATACATTAAAACTGTCAGATCGAGGATTGTATACTTGGAGTTTTGCGGCGATAACGAGTAAGTAGTGATCCGATTTATATTTCTATTGTTTTATATAAAATATTTGTACTTAAATATATGTTTTTTTGGAAGAATATATCCCTGCCTATAAAATAAATATTGGATACGAGGTCTCAAACTTGTTTTGAAAAAAATATATGCTCTGATATACTACTGTACCTGATTGTGTACAACGGCGGAATCCATACACAGCAACTATTTTGTTTTCTAGATTTCACTACAACGAGTTCCAAGAAATTCAATGTATCTACAGATTACAATAGGTTAGAAGAAGCTGTGAATGCAATTTTGTGTGATAGTGACAGTGAGGCCGAATACGATTTTGCAGTTATACCACCGGAACCTAGCGTTTTGACGGATGAAGAAGAAGGTTCCGACGAGGATATGCTATTTGTATCCTTACCCAAAGATGTACCAGGTAACATAGAGGTATTTAGCTGTAATTCAGACGATTATGACAGCAGTGATGATGAACCTGTAGCTGAAAAAGCTAAACGAATGCCTCGTCAACAACCAAATCAGTCAATTTGGCGATAATGTGCACCTTTTTACTCTTTTACTATGTAGGAAACATCTGATATGGAAAACACAGTGCGACACGAAAGAACATCTAGTAAAATTTACACCTGTACATATATTTGAGAAAATATTTGATGAGGAGCTTGATAATTACAAATACTGTTATATGCCACGCAAAATAACAGACACTCATTCCAACTCGACTCGAACGACTTGAAAAACTTTATAGGCATTATGGTCTTGTCTGGATATCATAAATTACCACGAGAAGATTTACTGGTCCTTAGACGAACATGTGGGTGTAGAAATCGTGTCTAGAGCTATGTTAGGGCCAAGAAATCTCCATTTCGTGAGTAACGACGAAGCTACCAGTACCAGCGACACGAAATGTTCAAAGTGCGGCCATTAGCAAGTATTCTCAGAAAAAGAACATGCAGTGGGGTGTTATGCATGAACACATTTCAACAGACGAATCGATGGTAAAATCCCTCGGTCATCAACCTGCGAAACAATTCATCCGAGGAAAACCTGTGCGATTCGGCTACAAAAACTGGGTAGCAGCGAGTTCTTCGGGATACTGCTATGTGTTTGATTTTTACTGTGGAAAATCCACCAATGCTTCTTCAAATCCCCTAGGTTCAAGAACAGTCAAGATACTACTGATGAAATTGGGGACGAATTCATCAAACTACCAAGTTTTTTTTCGATAACTTTTACGCCCTTCTTCCTCGTCAGTACCAAGTTTACCTACAGATGGAGTAGGTAATTTCCCTCAAAAGTTAGAAAAGCCACTCCGATGCGTTTTATGTCATGCACGAGTTACGAGAGTACGTTAGCAACGCAAAAAGAGCTAAAAAATATTATGTGTTGAAAGACAATGTTTCGAAAAATATCATACGTAATACGCCGCTGTACCCATTTGTGTACACCCCCCTCAAAGTAAGCCTTATCATTTTTTAATTCTTTTTTTGTACTTTTATGTTCTTTTGGTTTGTAAACAATATAAAAATAAACATTTCTTTAATATATTATGGCTAATTTCAATTTGGCGGTTAATGGGTTAAAGGGACAATAGATTTAGGTATTTGGTATAAATTTCAATTTGATACCTTTATTCGTTCATGAGAAATAAGGTAGAAAGTTTCATTTTATTAAAATATTTTTATTATAATGAATAACTAAAAAAATGTGATTTTCGCAATTTTTCCTATATTTGCATTATATGACAATGCTTCGTGCCAAATTTCAAGATTCTGAGTTTACGGGAAGTATCCTGTAGGTTTTGATTCCTTTGCGAGTGTCGAAAATTTGTTGAAAATATCGACATATCGGCTGTATCTTTTGATTGGCTTGGCTTAGAAGTTTGATATTTTCACAGCTTAAAGGGACAATAGACCTAGGTATTTGGTATAAATTTCAATTTGATAACTTTATTCGTTCGTGAGAAATAAGGTAGTAAGTTCCATTTTATTAAAATATGTTTATTATATTATATAACTAAAAAAATGTGATTTTCGCAATTTTCCCTATATTTGCATTATATGACAATGCTTCATGCCAATTTTCAAGATTCTGAGTTTACGGGAAGTATCCTGTAGGTTTTGATTCCTTTGCGAGTGTCGAAAATTTGTTGAAAATATCGACATAATCGGCTGTATCTTTTGATTGGCTTGGCTCAGAAGTTTGATATTTTCACAGCTTAAAGGGACAATAGACCCGAGTATTTCATGTAAATTTCAGCTTGATACGTCCACGCATTCTTGAGATAAAGGGTCTTGACAGACAGACAGACAGACAGACAGACGGACAACAAAGTGATCCTATAAGGGTTCCGTTTTTTCCTTTTGAGGTACGGAACCCTAAAAACATTTAAAAATATAAAAAATAGTAGCCCACCGGTATCGGGAACAGGGTCCAAGCTACCGGCGGTCAGGGCTCCAGAGAGAGGAACTTCCTGACGATGCCAGCCGTGTCCAGCAGTACCGCTTTCTGAATCAAGCCCTTGATCCAGCTGCCTAACGAGAGCCTCCTGAGGTGTTGGTCGAGGCTCTTGGCTATTAAGCCATTGGCTGTCACGACTATCGGTACAATGATTGCTGAATCCACTTCCCACATGTCGACAACCTCGTGAGCCAAGTCAAGATACTTGATTTGTTTATCTTTCTCGGCTCTCACGAGGTTTTCATCATGCGGGATGGTTATGTCAACAATCATTGCACGCCGCTCTGATCGATCCACCATCACTATATCAGGCTTATTGGCAACAATAGTCCTGTCAGTGATGATGGATCGATCCCAGTACAATGTGATATAGCCATTTTCGAGAACTGGGTCGGGCGTATACCTGTAGTACGGCACCTCCGATTCCACAAGGTTGTATTTAAGAGCAAGTTGCTGATGAATGATCCTGGCTACAAGGTTGTGTCTATGCAAGTACTCTCCGTTAGCTAGACGAGAACACCCGGAGATAATATGCCTTATTGATTCCCCCGGCCGGTGACATGCCCGACAGATGTCAACTGTGCCGTCTTTCACAATAAATCTCCGGTAATTGTTCGTCATCATAACTTCGTCCATAATTGCAAAGACAAAACCTTCGGTTTCCCCAAAGAGGTCACCGAAACGTAGCCAGGCTACAGACGCTTGAAAATCAACATCGGGCCCGTGTAGGGCTCGGAAAAAGCGTCCGTGAAGCTCTTTGCTCTTCCATACCTCCATGCGATCATTTGTGTCAAGCACTACTGGTTTACGCCAGTTCTCTTTAGCCAAGGAGAGCGGAGTGAGGCCCTTGTCAGCCGCGACCACATCTCGATGCATCCCCACGTCGGCCACTAGGAAATAGTCCCTGAGACTGCATACCTCGCGATTGTGGAGGGTCTTGGCGTTTAAAAAGCCACGACCTCCACATTTTCGCGGGATATACAGCTTCATAACCGATGACCGTGGGTGATGCAATCGATTTGCAGTCAGCAGCGTACGGACCCTCTGATCCAGGGCGTCAACTTCAGTTTGAGTCCATTTGAGTATGCCGAAAGAGTACATCAATACCGGCATGACCCAACCGTTGAAAGCGCGCACCTTGTTTCCGCCTGATAGAAGACTATTAAGTACTTTTTTCAGGCGGCCAAAGAAGCGTTCTTTCAACGATTGCTTCATGTCAGTAACATTGATACCCAACGCTTCCGACATACCCAAATACTTATAGGTTTCGGATGCGGAGAGGGCTCTAAGGTTTATGGAATCAGTGAGTTGGGTTCCCACGGATTCCATAATCTCTCCTCGCTTTACATGCATGACCGCACATTTGTCCACACCAAATTCCATCCTGATGGAGCTACTGAAAGTTTCAGTAATTTTCAGTAGCTCCCTCAGTTGTGAATTGTTGGGAGCAAAAAGTTTCAGGTCATCCATGTAGAGGAGGTGTGATATAACCTGACCACCTCTCCTCAACCGATAGCCTAGACCTGAATCCTCCAATAGTGTGCTTAGAGGATTCAATGCTAAGCAAAACCAAAGTGGACTCAAACTATCGCCCTGAAATATTCCTCGCTCGATCCGTATCGGTTCGCTATTCCTCTGAATATTTCGACATCTTGGATAGCGAAGGACTGTCCTCCATGTCCTCATACACGACATCAGGAAGGTGCGCAGAGTTGCATCCACTTTATACAACTCCAGCACCCGCATGAGCCATGTATGTGGGACTGAGTCATAGGCCTTCCTATAATCTATCCAACATGTCGACAGATCCTTTCGGGAACGACGAACCTGTTGGCTAATGGCCATATCAATAAGGAGTAGCTCCTTAGTACCGCGGGACCCGCTCTTACATCCATTTTGAGAGGCAGACATGATGGAGTTGCTGTCAATATGTTTGTTAATTTTAGTTTTCAAAATGGATGTAAGAACTTTATAGACCGTCGGTAAACAGGTGATCGGCCTATAATTTTTGGGTTCCGCGGTGCTACCTGATTTATGGAGCAGGTGAGTTATTCCAGTAGTTAGGAACTGAGGTAACGAACCAGACACCAAAGCAGTCTGGAATTGAGATGCCAAGCGAGCGTGCGACCTTGGAAACCATTTTATCCAAAAGTTATGCAGCCCGTCCGGTCCTGGAGACTTCCAGTTAGGTAACGGACGGACTGCAAAAGCTACATCTTGGGGGCAGATGGTAATAGCCCCCATTTCAGGTATTGGATCGCAGGCTCTCTCGACATCCCGGGCCCAGTCACCTTCAGTGTGACTGACAGGTACCGACCAGATACTGCGCCAAAATGAACACATGGCATCATCATCCGGTAGGCACGTGTCAGTCACACCTTGTTCTGGTCGTTCCCAGTCCCTATAAACCCACCTTTCATTGCTTTGGAAGGTGCGATTCTGGGTGTACCGTTCCACTCGTCGCTTGTATCTTCTGATACGGTTCGCCCATGCATACACTTTCTGCTTCAGGAAGTCGATGCGCTCCGTGACACGGGCCATATAATTTTGTGGGCTGATATTTGTACCTGCAAATGCCCGCCTCACAAAGCGCATCACTCTGGGACGAGTATTACCCTCCCTGAAGCAGATTAGTTTACCGATGAGTGCTCTGGCCCCACCAATGCGACGTTCAATCCTGTGCTGCCAAGCTGGTACTACTGGTTTCGGTCGTGTAGCTCTAGAGTCACTGGGAAATTTGACATGAGCTACACGACAAGCTGCTACAGCTGCGCAGTACAGGATTGAATGAGTATCAGTGAGGTCCTCGCAGGTATCAAAATAATCTGATAACTGCGCATCCAGAGCAGCCATCAGTGCCCTATTTCTGTTATGCATGGGCAAACGTGGCAGGCGTGGTCTCAGTTCTGCCGGGGTGAAACGATATTCCCGAATCGCAGCCTCCAAAGCATTTATTAACTCCTCATTGCACTGGGTACTTACATTGGTAGCCCTATCATTACTCCCCTCGTCAGCATAGTTTGTGGGCTGCGGTGGTATCTCCGCAGTCTGCGACTGGTGAGCAATGATACGGCTACTCTGCATTTCGTTTCGCAGGCGATCAAGCACAGTATCATCCAACATATGATTACGCTGGATAACCCGCACCTGATCCGACAGTCGTTGCGCCGACACGTTGACAGCTGGCTCAAGCACCTGAAACAGAGAGAGCATTCGAACACGGTACGCGGTCAGGTTGTTTCCTCCCTCTGTAGCCCCATAGTATGAGCGCATGACGCTTTCATTGATGGATTGTGTCCATCTCATGCGCTGCACACTTCCGCCGGGAGCTGGGACCCTGTCAGAAGCCGATGGGCCTCGAGGTCCTAAGCGGTCCGGCGGCCGGCGTCCTCCCCGTCGGCGAGCAGGTGGTGGCGTCGTCGGCGGAGAGAAGTACTCGTCGCTCGAGCTCGACGCAACTGCCGCGGCCGGGGCTGTCACAGCGCTTGCAGTGGCGCTGGAGACCGGCGGGGACGAGGCGGAGCCGAGCAACGAGTCCGGAGATGGTGGGCGTGCACGTCGAGCGGCAGATCTTGTCAACATTGCAAATTCATATTAAATATTTTTCTTTTCTTGGTTTTGTATTGTCCACGGTGACATGACAGATGTCAGCTGTAATGGTTCGGTTTTGTTCGATTAAAAAACAACTCCATTGTGTATAGAGACTTTTTTACGTATATTTTAAATTATTATAGTTTTGGGCTTGAGTTTTCTGTTTAATATTTCACCATATGGAATAGAAAAACTGATTTAAAATAATATATTTGATACTGATAAAAATTTGATGTTGACGTTTTCGGTGTTATTATTATCTCTTTATTTTTCTATATGTACATATTATTTTACATTTTTAAATATTTATATAAATAAATAAAAAAAAACATTTAAAAATATAAAAAAATAGTAGCCCACCGGTATCGGGACCAGGGTCCAAGCTACCGGCGGTCAGGGCTCCAGAGAGAGGAACTTCCTGACGATGCGAGCCGTGTCCAGCAGTACCGCTTTCTGAATCAAGCCCTTGATCCAGCTGCCTAACGAGAGCCTCCTGAGGTGTTGGTCGAGGCTCTTGGCTATTAAGCCATTGGCTGTCACGACTATCGGTACAATGATTGCTGAATCCACTTCCCACATGTCGACAACCTCGTGAGCCAAATCAAGATACTTGGTTTGTTTATCTTTCTCAGCTTTCACCAGGTTCTCATCATGTGGGATGGTTATGTCAACAATCATTGCACGCCGCTCTGATCGATCCACCAGCACTATATCAGGCTTATTGGCAATAATAGTCCTGTCAGTGATGATGGATCGATCCCAGTACAATGTGATATGGCCATTTTCGAGAACTGGGTCGGGCATATACCTGTAGTACGGCACCTCCGATTCCACAAGTTTGTATTTAAGAGCAAGTTGCTGGTGAATTATCCTGGCTACAAGGTTGTGTCTATGCAAGTACTCTCCGTTAGCTAGATGAGAACACCCGGAAATGATGTGTCTAATTGATTCTCCCGGCCGGTGACATGCCCGACAGATGTCAACTGTGCCGTCTTTCACAATGAACCTCCGGTAATTGTTCGTCATCATAACTTCGTCCATAATTGCAAAGACAAAACCTTCGGTTTCCCCAAAGAGATCACCGAAACGTAGCCAGGCTACGGACGCTTGAAAATCTACATCGGGCCCGTGTAGGGCTCGGAAAAAGCGTCCGTGAAGCTCCTTGCTCTTCCATACCTCCATGCGATCGTTTGTGTCAAGCACTACTGGTTTACGCCAGTTCTCATTAGCCAAGGAGAGCGGAGTGAGGCCCTTGTCAGCCGCGACCACATCTCGTTGCATCCCCACGTCGGTTTCTAGGAAATAGTCCCTGAGACTGCATATATCGCGATTGTGGAGAGTCTTGGCGTTTAAAAAGCCACGACCTCCACATTTTCGCGGGATATACAGCCTCATAACTGATGACCGTGGGTGATGCAATCGATTTGCAGTCAGTAGCGTACGGACCCTCTGATCCAGGGCGTCAAGCTCGTTTTGAGTCCATTTGAGTATGCCGAAAGAGTACATCAATACCGGCATGACCCAACCGTTGAAAGCGCGCACTTTATTTCCGCCTGATAGAAGACTATTAAGTACTTTCTTCAGGCGGCCGAAGAAGCGTTCTTTCAACGATTGCTTCATGTCAGTAACATTGATACCCAACGCTTCCGACATACCCAAATACTATATATTATACTATTACTATTATTACTATTTATTTATTATTATTATTATTACTATCAATTTGAATAATTTTAAAGCATAGTAATAATCCATTGTTCCATATGTATGAAAAATTTGTCTGTCCAAGTCCAACAACATAAATATCGCAACGAACGTTGTTGAATTGTCATTTATCCATTGCTACTCTTTACCCAATCAACCTCAAACTTTAGAGTTTTGGCAATAAAGTTTAAAATCGATTGACAGACTGTTGAGGCTTAATGTGTTTACGTCTGCACATTTTGCCACATAGAGCTAGGTAACACCTAGCTCTGGGAATATTATTAATTGATTATATAAGCTAGCTAAACATATAAATTATACTGTTATACCCAAAAAAAATTTTTTTTTTTTACTTGGTAACATTGGTGCGCTTTATTTAATATTTGCAACTTGCAACTTATTACAAAATGTCCGACAGCAAAAACCGAAAGTCAGAATCGGAACCGAGCAGTAAAAAAGTAAAAATTGACCATGTAAATGATAATGGTGTGCATGATAATCAGTTAGAACTGAAAGACTTTGAGTTGGAGAAGATTTTAAATAATAATTCTAATAGGAAAACAGTGTGTGTTCAAGGAAAATTCAAAGACAAAAGTGGCGTGGCTTTGATTGTTTTAGAGAAAAATGCTTTCACGGAAGGGGATTTGGACAACCAAGGTTACTTTTCCGCGGATACGGAACTGAAAACTTTCTTCCAGAACGATATTTACGGGAATTACGAGTGTTACCCTCGTCCTTCTTTGAACGGTAAGTGGCTTTCGCAACTTCCAAGGTTCTTTTTGTTTCACCATATTAGTCACCACTCATTCAAGTAAACTCTGAAAGTGACTCTTTCGAGACACTTTCATTGAGTATTCTTAACGAGACGCTCGTCAAACGTAATAGTTATTAACTTAATTAAGTTTCTAGTTACAAAACTCCTTACGTCATGAATTTCTTACCATATGGTATATTTCTCCGAAGCAATTAGTTAATTGGTATTTCTGAGTGGTAATTGGCCAAGTCGTTTCGTCTGGCGGACACACAGGTCAGATAAGGTTCGATAAGCATACTAAACATGTGTTATTAATTCTGTTTATGAAATACATAAGTTTTCTTTAGTTTTGTGTAACTAGCAAACTTGTTAGTGGGGAATTTTATTAAGTAACTGTATTCTTTTTTTATATATTTTTAATGTTATATTCTAGTGCATGCCATGATCCCACAGAAAATTAACTTATTATTCCTGTAGAATAGGTTTTTGTTGATGAATGTAATGCACCATATATGTGTGTAAATTAACAACTATTTTTGAAGATATTAAATGAATTAGAAGTTTATATTTCCTTAAATCACTTTTTTTTAAAATATACATCCTTGTTCAAAAGTATTGAGCGCCTAGAGTATGAATTCAATGCAACTATTGTTTGGATTGACTCCTATTGTTTCTTATCAGTTACATAGTGTTACAAAAGGGTACAAAGCATGATTTTAAGAATAATTATCATAACTCCAACCCACATTGAGCATGCGTGGTGATTATGCTCAGCCCTTCTCTGTATGAGAGGAGACCTGTGCCCAGCAGTGCAATGATAAAATGGTTCATGATGATAGTGATTATGACCTGAAATCGAACCTGCACACTCGTACTTGAGAGACTGGTGTTTTACCCACTAAGCCACCACAACTTTATCTATTACTAAATATAAATTTCTCCCACAATATACCTATTAATATTAACTTATGGTAGCTTTTCCACATTTCAGGAGTAAAGACTTCAATCATCTATCCAGCTACAGAGAAGCATATTGCTAAGTTTAGCCAGCAGGAGTTACATATTGTATTGGAGACACCGCAATTGTATGAGGAACTCACACTACCACATATTACGAAGGAGCAGTTTAACTTACAGGTAGATCTTTTATATTATATCATACTAGCTTAGCTAGGAGACTTAACGGGCTTCTGGAGGAAGGTGGGTTGGTTGGAATAACCTCCAATGGCCGCCATAGCCCACGCACTATTGTCTACTGGAGGGACCGAGTGCAGAAACCAAACCTGTAACATAGAACATCATACTAGCTTTTACTTGCGGCTTCACCCACATTCAAATAGAAAGAATACCTTATGGTCCTAACCATTATCAGGGCTTACTCACATTCCAAATTTCATCGAAATCCATTAAGAAAAGGTTCACAATGACTGCTTTCGCATTTATTACCTTACTAGCGGCCGCCAGCGACATCGTTCGTGTGTAGTTAGTTATGCTCCGCTCCTATTGGACGCAGCATGATTTTATATAGCCTAAAGCCTTCTTGGATTAATGGGCTATCCAACCCAAAAAGATTTTTTCTAATCGGACCAGTAGTTCCTGAGATTAGCACGTTCAAACAAACAAATTCTTCAGCTTTATAGGTTAAAGTAGCCTGCATAAGTTAATTGCTCAAGTTATGCTATGCGTGTCATGTTCGGTCCGTGCATGGGTATCCACCTTTACAAGACCACTTTATTTACCGAGACCCCTCCAACCTTGAAGAACACTTCAGTAATTTACAGCTGCTCATTATGTGTTTTATTTGAACACAAGCAGGTGCATAAATAATTATGTGTAAATAAACAATCTTACTTTTTTACATTTTATCTTAAGACTACTGTGTTTGTTTATGAAAGCAACATAATTAACTTTTTATTTTTATCACCGGTTTTGTGATTGTCTTGCTCTTTGGCATAGGCTTCCACAGAAGTTCTCCACAAAAATCTCTCCCTTGCTATCCTCGTCTAGCATGGTCCTGCTATATCTTATCACATCATTCCATGTTTCATGTTGCTTAACTTTGTGTAAAGAATTTTGCTGCACATAAGACAGTGAAGGAATGCATTAGAAACATGCATGTATTGGAACAAAAATTAGAAGACGTATGACTTTTACCAACCCTCTGGCACTGGTCCCAATCAAAAAAGTGCCCATGCCCCAATTGGGAACATGCTATTCATTAGTACTATTTTAAAACAATGGAAAAAAATGTATGAGTAATAAAAGCCTTACATACTTAATACTAGTTAATACTGTACACTTCTTTAAAGTAAAGCCAGTTTGATTATTTTTATAATATTTCCAAGAGCCAGTCACTCTGAAATCGACTTAATTGTCATTGTTATAAAGTTGATAATTGTTTGACTCTGTACACACACAGTACTGCATACTTTTATTAAACATCATTGTGTAAATATGTATTTAAAGAACATTGAAGACCATTGTATTTATACTTTGTTATGTGTTACCCATCAGGAGTCCGAGAAAATTTGCGCACTAGTTTATAATTACAGAAAGCATTATATTAATTAGATTTTTATACAATATGTTAAGAAAACCCTGTCCGACCCATAACGATAATAAAGGTTAGGTAAACACTTGGCCAAATATAATATAAAATTTTACATAATCATCATAGTAACAATACTAATGAATTTTGAAATAATCCTTTTTTCCCAGGAATTAATTCCAATTTCCCCGAAATTTGGTAATTTCAAAAAAACTGACAACACCGGTATTATTATAAGCGAATAGCGACGCGACCACGTCACAGCTGTCGCGTGCCCTGCCCCCCGCCGCCCGCGGAAAGGGTCGCTTACCGTGTATGTATTAAGTTACCTACCTCTTTTTGCGAAATAATATTAATTTTTTAGGGGTTTTATTTTTTCAAGTTTTGCCTGTCTTTGTGGGAATTATTAGAATCAGTTATCGATACCTAACAATACCTTCACGGATCGGACAGGGTTTTCTTTACATATTGTATATCTTTAAACATGTACACGCAACATTAGACAACGTTATTTTTTGTTTATGCGGAATCTGAGTGTAGTTTGTTCAGAATAGCAACTGAATCGATTCCAATCATTTTTACACCATGTTATATTTTTTCACAAATACATTTCGAAATTGTGTGGTTACCGAGCAGTTACGATAGATCATAGTACTTGCGCGCGGCCAACAGCTGACGCCAGAGGTTAAAGCACCGCGCTCGTCCTCCCGAGCTGAGCTTTGACCATATTTTTGTTGGGACAACCAAGTAGAATAGCAAGCTCATGACTTTGTGGTTTTTCATGATACATTTTTAAAATTTTGTACATAGATTCTTTGGTTAAAAATAGTGGACGTGTTTCGGGTTTCGCTTATACAGTAAATAGTGTTGTATTGTCGGAGTAATTTGTTCCATTATTCCAACGCCAGCGCCATTTTGTCGCGATCAACAAAGTCTAGCCTGCCGTCTCGTAGATGGAAGCAAGCTACACGCTTATAAGGCCGCTGCCTCGAATCTTGCGGGCAGCGGGGCGGCGGCGGCGGCGGCGCGGGAGCCGGGCGGGCATCGAAGACCCGTTCTCGAAACTAGCGGGCAGATCGCGCATCACTATAGCCGCGTAGTGTTGTGTTCACGATTGTGTGGACAAGGTATTTGTTTTTATTCGCGAAAGAAATGTCTGAACAATGCCGGCAATATCTTTTTGATTCAAATTTATTCCTAACGCTCGATCACCACTTGACTTAAAGTACAGCGCTCGCTGCCCGCCCGCTGTTCGCAAGATTCAAGCGCGAGAAGTACACCGCTCGCTGCCCGCCACCGCCTCGCTGCCGCGCCGCTGTTTTCGAGAACCGGTCCGTTTGATTTTACGCATAAGATCCTGCCGCCCACTCGTCGCCGCCGCCGCCGCCCTAAGTGCGCCTAAGTGTGCCTTTTTTTTTGTTTGGGGTGGAAATCCTCATAGGATGTCCGCCGCCCTGGGATGGGCGACGGGGTCTGTCAGACTTTTACTGACTAAAACCACCCCGGTGCTTCTTCTATCACGAGCGCGCGTGGGACACTCGTGCTGGCCCGGTCTAGCCGGGTCTCGTCTCCTGCACGGGGTAGTGGGGTGTTAAACTACCCCGTGCATCGCCGAAACTAGCGCGCACCTCCGCCTCGGGGTCCAACAAATAGGGGGCGGGGACTTCCCCATGTCCCTCGCCCCTGGACCCATTCATGGGGGGCGGAAGAGCGTGCGTCTTCTGCGGCCCGGGAAGGGAGTTGAAATCTCCCTCTCCCGTTCCGCAGCTTCCTTCTGCGACATCACGTCCTCGCAGAAGGACACCACCGCGTCCCACGACACTGCGCTACCGACCATCCTCCGCACTACTGCCGGCAGCGACAGGTCGCCTCCTACTTCATTTGTGAGGACACGGCACTGCTCCTCCCAAGATACACACTCGGAGAGCGTGTGCTGCGCCGTGTCCTCCCCGCATTGGACGCGCCTAAGTGTGCCTGGCCTAATTGCCATGCGGTCATGCTGTGTGAACATGCGCTCGGGATGATTGAAAGACTGAACTTCGAATGAAGAACGTGTACTTTGACACGTTTTTGCGTGCTGTATCGTTGAGTTGTGTGTGTGATTCATTAGTGTGACTGACTTGTTTGTAAACTATAATCTTATTAAACAAACAATGCTTCTATTGTGCTATAACCAACACTACCCACAGTAATTGAAATATACCTCATGATAACGGGAGACAAACATGTCTTCTCTGACATAAGTATATTATAATTAAACTTATCAAAAATATGTATTTTAACACTACATATTTTAACATTTAACCTTTAATTTCTGGATCCGGTTGGTCCTAGCTATCATTCGTGGATCTTTGATAGTTGTTACGAGCCCAGAAGTCTGAGAATCTGACAATCAGTCTAAAAGGTGTTAGTTATTGCCCAGTAATTGCGTTGTGGAGATTAGATGGGCAGATAGATGGAAGTGAAATGGAGAAAAGGAGGCTTTTGCCCTACGGTAGGACAACATAGGTTCTTCTTCTTCAGCCTATAGAGGTCCAACAAATGCCTCCCCAAGGCTTTCCACGATGATCGGTCTTGTGCTGCCCGCATCTATCGGCTTCCCGCGACTTTCATCAGGTCGTTGGGGTTCAGGTTTGTTGGGGGCCTCCCTAAGCTGCGTCTTCCAGTACGTGGCTGGCACTCCAGAACTGCCCGGTTCTACGAGCAAAGTACATAGGTTACAAATTAAAAAGTCTAGAGTATGAGTAACGAGGTGTAAAGTTCACTCATTATTCATTCAAAAAAAGGGAGGATCCTCCGACCAGACGGGTGTTGTATCTGGAGGGCACTTGCCCAACGGTTGATGTTGGGAAGTTGTCTGTATGCTAGTTGCACGGTGAACTCTGCTTGCGGGATGTAGAATCCGTGTGACGTCAATTTGACGCGTTGTTCGCAGGTGTTGTTTATAGGTACCGCTGCACTGATATACAACTGAAGTTATACTGCAAGCTGACCCAAACATAGGAAAAGTAGTTACTTTCTTTTTTAAGAGAATGCTTTTAATCTGGCATTGAACATACGTGTAGTACCGGGCTTAGAATAGTACCAACCCATATCCTCCCGGGGGTGTCGTGAGCGGCGTCTAAGGAAACTCTTGCTAGTGAAGCCGGCAGCAGCGCTTCTTCTGTGGAATATAAATTACTGCGATCCCCAATCCGCCTGCCAAGCGTGGACATTATGGCAACCCAAAAAGCAATGAAAGCCTTGGGGGAGGCCTATATCCTGCAGTGGACCTTCATAGGCTGAAGAAGAAGTAGAACATACGAGTTATTAGCGTCTTTAGAAAGTTGGCAGGGAGAGTGGTCCCACATAGCTTAAATTATATGACTAAATAATTGCATAAAAGCGCAATATTCGATTTTTAACATTCGCCCCAGCGCCGAGAATTGTAATTCTATTGACAATATTTAGGTGTTTCCAAGGGTTACTGAAAAGTTGCGTTGATATTTCTTTATTTTAACCTATTTTTTTTCTATTCCAGTGGGTATACAACATTCTAGAAGGCAAGAGTGAGCAAGACAGAGTGATCCACGACAATAAGTGCGAACGAGACGGATTCGTGTTACTCCCTGACCTGAAATGGGACGGTATTACTAAGGAAACATTGTACTTACTAGCTATTGTAAGAAGAAGGGGTATCAAGTCATTGAGGGACTTGGATGAGACTCATCTGCCACTTTTGAAGAGGATTCGGGACGAGGGCAAGGTAATAGTAATGATTTTTCTTAAACATGTACATTGCTACCACCAAACAGTGTTTAAAAGTATTCAACACCCGTTAAACATGACAGAACTTTGATGTTACATTGGCCCGTTAGAAATTAGATTGAAACATTACAAATATTTAAGTTTGACTTTTGTAAGTCCTCTAAAGTTGATTAAGTACTTGCAAATATAACATATATTTGCAAGTACTTAATCAATTTTCATTCATTTAAAAGTCAGAAAAATTGTTTATTCCGCACAAACGAAATGCATATTAAATGTACTAGGAGATTTAACACTGCTTTGCTTAAAAAAAGCATTATATTATTAATAATAATAAATTTTTATTTATTCGAGTATCAGTGACTCATTTTGTTAGTAACAATTTTAAACTTACTTCTACGTTAGGATACTAAATTCTACAACACATAAATAGATACTTAAACAATATAAATACAAAAACATAGCACACACAAAACAATACAAAAGCAAAAAATTACACATATAAAACAATACAAATACAAAAGATTATAAACACAAAGCACAGCACAAAGCGATACAGATAAAAGAACAATCACTGGTGCTACAGGCTTACAACTGAAGTGGAAATCTTGGAGCAGCGATTTAGATAACCACAGTCGAGTCTGCTCGCAATACAAGTCAGAATGTTATTGGAGCTGGCCCGCACCCGCCGTACCAGGGACGCGCATCTTTTACGCATTGTGGCGTAAAAACAATCCACCCTTGCGTCTGCAAACATCCCTGAAGCGCTACAGTATCGGGGCAACCCTAACAACACCCGGAACGCGTTGTTGTATTGCACACGAAGGGCGTTGTACGATTTCTGAGTATAATTAGCCCATAGACTACACGTGTAGAAGGAGGTGCAATACGCCCGAAACAAAGTAATTTTAACTGATACAGAACAACGTGTAAATCTACGAGCCAACATATTTGCTCTAACCGACAACGCCCTCCTCTCTCGTTCTATATCTTCATCATCCTTGAGGTCAGCGGTCAATAGGTGTCCGAGGTATTTAAAACTGTAAACCCGAGCTAGAGGTGTACTACACAGCTTAACTGGCGGCACCGTTTCTAGACACCGACCGCCGGCCTCAAAGACCATGATGATATGGCACCAACTATATTTAATAAATTACCAAATAGTATAAAGGGCTGGCCCTTTACACTATTTCACTATATTCACTATACAAATATTGTGACAATTTTAGACCAGGACCAAAGACACCACTGACCACGATTTTTCTTTTTACAAGCAAGTATGATCTGATAAGCTATGAACATTTAATAATTATTTCCTTTTTTCAATTGCAGAAAAAGATTTACGAGAAATACAAGGTAGCAGCGTCGCAGTTACGTGTTTACTTCCATTACCAACCTTCGTTCTACCACCTGCACGTCCACTTTACTTATCTCCGCCACGAGGCACCTGGTATCTATGCCGAGAAGGCACATCTCCTCGACACGGTCATCGATAATATCGAAATGATCGGTGACTACTACAAAAAAGCCACATTACCATTCACCATTCGCGAAATGGACAACATTTTTAACATCTACGAGACCAACGGACATGTCCAGAGAATTAAACCCAATATTGAGAATATTGAACTTATTGATAAGTAATTTTTTTAAGTAATTTGTCAAAAATGTTGATCAAAAACATTTTTATTGAGCTCCGCTCCAGATTGAGGAGTTGCAACGTTTTTATAATAACCGGAGTCGATTTTACCAAGAGTTGTTATAATTTTAAAATAAGTATACAAAGCAATTGTATCGTCTTAAATTATTGTAAAGATGATTATGATAAGTCTAAGAGGAGGGACAGCCTCTCTTCAATTGAGAGTCTATCGGATTGCTACTCAGAAGATGAAAACGAGGTCAGCTGCGTGATTCCAGTCCGCCAGTTCTGTCAGATCATACCAAACTCTATGTCGTGTCTCAAAATAGACAAAAGTACTATATCATTCAGACTTCTAACAGCACCCAAGAATGGTGGCAATTTTTATAAAGAATTGTTATCCACAAATAATTTTGATAATTCTACCAAAGGTAATGTTTTAAAACTAAATGTCAAAGTGGCAGAAGAATTGAAAATAACATGCGCGAATTGCTCCAATGTGGTTTCCGACAGTAGTGTGAAATTCGACAGAATCCTAGAGTTACCGACCGCTAACTTGGACATGTCGGAATGGTTCTGCCACGGACACGGGCATAGCCACGGCCAGGGCGACACCCCACCACCTCCAGACGGCGTAATAAAGCCAAACAAAAGTGATTTTCTGTATAGACTGACATTTTTCGTCGTCAACAATAGTATATTATCTGAAAAGACTAACAAATTCAACTCTAAGAGAGAAGTGTATCATTGTAACAGGTGCCTGGCTTGGTTGGGCCTAAAGGAGAAGGATACCGTCAAACTATACAACTCTGAAGTGAAAATACAACAAAATGGCGCCGAATCTATGGTGTTTGCTCACAAAACCGTACAAGACATACATACAGATGATTTTATTCATACCATAGAGTTTATGACCAGAGAATTCAACCTTGGCTTCCAGTACACAGTCATGTGTAAAATAGTTTTAGAATGCACAATTTCCGCCATAAAGAAACAATATTTGCTCATTTGGGTGATGGACAAAGAATTGCAAGTGCTAAGAAACAGTGTGGAAACGATTTTGAGTGATAAAATTGAGTTACAGTCTACTTCGGTGACCAAAATTCTCTTTAAAGTCGAGTTTTGTATGAATGATGAGGTGGAGTCGTGGATCTCAGACCCAGGTGTGGTGACGACTCAAATCTCAAAAGGTATGTTTACCAACGGCCTGGCACATTTACAGAATATGTCACAGAAGGTACCTGAATATTTCCGCAACACCAATGGTTACTGTGTGAGCTATCTCAAAGTTTGATCCAATAAATCTGTGAAATAATTTTTGTTGTTTTATTAACTGAGTCGGGGTCGTCACTCCAACTCTTTCGCAACAACTCGGACCCCACGTGTGAAGACCGTTGCTCAGGGTTCACTGCGTATTCGGCCGACATGATCTACTTAAATTCCATTTCAGATTCGTCGTCATCATCAACAACCTTTTATCGTCCCACTGCTGGGCACAGGTCTCCTATCATACAGAGAAGGATTGAGCGTAATCACCACGCTTGCTCAATGCGGGTTGGCGATTTCAGATTTAAAGTCCAGGTTTCCTCAAGATGTTTTCCTTCACCTTCAGTCATTGGTGTCCAAGATATACTTAGAAAGTACATAAACTTAAGAAAAGTTACATTGGTGCTTGCCTGACCTGGAATCGAACCCGCGCACTCATACTTGAGAGGCTTGTGTTTTAACCACTAGGCCACCAAGACTTCGTTCATTCTCATTCGTTTCAATCATTTCAGATTGGCATCGTTTTTATCTGGACGTAGTTATGCAAAAAGAATCCAGCCAGCAAACTTTCTTTTGAGAAAATAGGGTTGAAGTAAAATTTATATAATAAAATAACATGACAATAGATTTAAATTTCTCTTTAAATAATGGGTATTTTCCTGTACTTTTTTTGTGGGTTTGATTCATTTTGCATAACCACGCCCATCTACGTTTAAAATCCTAACTTTGCGTGACGTAAGGATTGGATTAAGCCCGATGTCTATGAAGTAGGAGGCGACCTGAGGTTGCCGGCAGTAGTGCGGAGGATGGTCGGTAGCGCAGAGTCGTGGGACGCAGTGGTGTCATTCTGCGAGGACGTGATGTCGCGGAAGGAAGCTGCGGAACGGGAGCGGGAGATCTTAACTCCCTTCTCGGGCTGCAGAAAACGCACCGGGCGCCGAGGAAGTGCGGATAACGCCCTCTTCCGCCCCCTATGAATGGGTCCAGGGGCGAGAGACACAGGGGAGGCCCCGCCCCCTTTTCGATGGACCCCGAGGCGGAGGCGCGCGCCTCTGAGGCGATGCACAGGGTAGTTTAACACCCCACTAGCCGGTGCAGGAGACGAGGCCCGGACAGACCGCGCCAGCACGAGGGTATGGGACCGTGGAAGAATTTAGATTCACGCGTTTGCGCGTGATAGTAGAGACACCGGGGTGGTTTTAGTCAGTAAAAGTCTGGCAGACCCCGTCGCCCACCCCAGGGCGGCGGACATCCTAAGAAGATTTCCACCCCGGAAAAAAAAAGGTCCCGATGTCTGCCAGAGTCGGGTTGGTCAATGTGTTATGTTCGTTGGAAAAGGCAACTAAACGAACATATTTTAGCTTTCCCATACCAAAAAAGGACGTGTTCGACGTGCCGTTAGAAAAGGCCTCCGAGGCCTTTGCACTAGCGTCGTAGCATCGAGTCTTCGTAAAGAAAATGGTATCCACACTGGCCAGATCATTATGGGACAGACTATGTAAAACTTCTTAATCCGGATTATAATAGAAATTGACGCGAAGTCGTGGGCAACAGCTGGTATTTAAATTAGGTAATTTACTATTAACTTTTAAATTTCATATTGTCCATAAAATAACCTATTATTGGAATCAATTTTAACAGCACATACCTACTTAGGACCCATTAACTTAATAAAATTTCATAAAATCTGGGCTTCTCCCAGTTGCAATAATGTACCTTTGTGACGATTGGCCTAGTTCTGTTCTGTCTCCTGCTTATTATGGAGGGAAGTGGAATAAATATCCTTTTTTTTACTCCGCTATTCTTTTCTGATTAATTTCGTTGCGGGACCCAAGACAGTTGAATCGTTTCTCCGGGACTCGTCGAGCTTCATTGCTCGGCGTTTTTCTGGCGGTCTCCACTGTTGATTCTGGCTTTCAGGAGTTGCAATGGGTTGGGAACAGTGTGGCGGGTTTTGTCCATAAAATAATAAATTAGATACTAAAATTTTAATTATGTGTTAATTGTTTAAAATTCAAGACTTATCAGCATTCATCTAACAAAACTAATTAACTTTTTGTGGGTAAAGTTACTTAGGATAATTTTAAATAAAATAACTTGATTATAATAAATAAATGCATTTATTAACATAATTGTTAACAAAACAATTAGAATATGGAATGAAAAACACACATAATAACAGTGCAAAAACGGGTTTTTCCATTTAAGCTTTTATTACAATAATGTGCATATTATGCCAAATGATATAAAACTAAGTAGTTTAGAATCACAGTCTATTTAATTTTGCCAAAAATATTTTTTCTCTGGACTGCATTACAATAATAATACTTTATGAGGAAATGGATACAAGTTACAAACAATTAGGTAGCTTATAATGGTTGAATCCTAGATAGGTAGATCTACATTGTACGGATGACAGCAGGCCAAGCTACCCCAAACTGTCAAATATTTCCAATCAACCCTGAGCCTTAATGCTTTAGAGATAAAGTTGAAAATCTGACAGATTGTAGTAGCTTGATGTGTGGTAGTCTGTCCCTACATACATCCATTATCAAATGTTCATTCAAACAAAAGACTTGAGTAGAATTAGCCTTTAATTGGCAATCATTGGTGTTAAATAACTACTAGGAAATTACCTTCCTATCGGCTATCCTCCGTCATCTATACTACTAATATACGAAACCTGAATAAATATTGTTTAGAATAAGCAACTAAATAGATTCTAACCTTTATTACACCACCTTATATATTTTCCCAAATACACATTAAGAAATTGTTGCAGTGTGGTTACCGACGCACAACACAGCAAACGGTAGATCATGGTACTAGGGCATAGTAGACAGGGTACCCTGCGCCGCGCTGTCGGGCGAACGGTGCGTTGACCATATTTTTGTTGAGACGAGGGCATAAGGCTCAATATTGCGTGACATGCAGTACATAACTTCTAAGCACTACATCTCGAGTCCTAGGTATTACAGAGGAACAATATAAAAACGCATTACTAGACCTAGGGTGGCCTATCGAATGGTACAAGTTCAAACAATTTTGTCAACGAAGTGACATCAGCTACGTTCTACTTGTCATTGCCTACTACCTACCGACTGTACCTTCGTTGCCACAAGCACAGGTCCGTTCGTGTGTGGAGTACTGCAGCCACATTTGGGCTGGTGCTGCCAAGTGTCACCTGGCCACTTTGGATTCAGTGGAGAGACGTGCAAAGAGGCTGATTGGTGACCCTGATCTAACTCGAGTTGGTCTCCAAAGCCTAGAGCACAGGCGTAGAGTAGCCAGCCTTTCGGTGTTCTATAGGATGCATTTCGGGGAGTGTGCGAGGGAATTGCATGATTTAATTCCCCCATCTCCGTTCCACCAGCGGACGACCCCGTAGCCACCCTTACGTCGTTACACCCTTACCGGACCACTACGTTTCGGCCTTCCTCCGTATACCGCGTACATCGAGGGACTGGAACAATTTGCCAGCGGCGGTGTTTCCGTCGGACTACAATTTGAGTGTCTTCAAGGCTAGAGTGAATAGGCTCTTAATAAACTAGTGCGCTTTACCATCAACGATTGCGTCACTGCTTACCATCAGGCAGGATTGCGGTCAAGCGCTGGTTTATAATTTTAAAAAAAAAAAAAAAACTTCGCAACCCTTAACCGGCGTTTTAGTACCCCTAGCCCGTATAACCCGCGCATATAAAGAAAAGATCTGAAAATGGCGGCGGATACTTATGGTACGGTTGACAAAACATGCCATTGTTCAATCACAAACCAAAAGCTAAGATAGTAAAATGTCAAATTTACGTTATAAATATTGTTATTTATAACGTAAAGTTGACATTTTACTTGTTTGTTGTTGTATTTATTTTTATTGTTGTTTTTGTTGATTTTATTTGTTCAAATTCAACAAAAACAACAAAATAACAGAGACTTTAGCGGAACGAAATTAAGAATAACTCGGAGTGCATCAAAGTAGCTTGGAAAGCGGATCCTGAATTCCTGATCGTTTATTTTTTTTTTTTGCAGCGCTTACTTCACTGTGTGAGTATAGACAGCGATAGAGAGTGAGTGAGAACGCATGCGACCGGACGCCATTTACAGACCTTTTCTTTACCTGCGCGGTTTATAACAATATCTTTTTAAATTTTTTTACATTGATTCTTTACTTAAAAATAATGGAGACGTATTTCGGGTTTCGCATAAACATAAATAACGCTGTATAATTAAATTATCTTACATCATATTTAGATAAATATTTAACAATAATTTGAATTCAAAGCTGTTGTCGATGGCTGCTCATGACATCTGTTCTAGGTGGGGTGTTCTTGAGCTTCTCAACTGGGAGATCCCATTCACGATGATGGAGTAGTTGAAATACCAGAACATTGTGAAGATGAAGCCGTAGAGGATATCTGTGATGTGCTAAGGATTTTTTATTGATTAGACTGGTTGTTTGATGGTGTAATAGGCGCAGGGGTGGCGATATGAATATCTACCGGATTTCATGATGAAGGCAGTGTGTAAATTAAAAGTCACACTCTTTTATCTGCCAATGTATGTTATAAGACCTGGGTTTTGGAGGTCAGACTGGCTGTCCCTCTAAGTAAAATAAATACAGAGTTATAGGTTAAGTCGACCTAAATCCTTTAAGAGGTGGTAGTTTCCATCATTTCTGACTGATTTGACTATGGAACACCATTCCCCAAACTTAACTGTTCTCAAGTTATAGGACTTCCCAAATTTATTTCTTTTTTTAACAATCAGTCGTCTAATTTGACTCAGTTTTTAGAGTTACTTGCAGTTTTTGTATTTAAGATAATGAAGTAAATATTCTGCTACAAAAAAAAAAAAAACAAAAACATTAGAGGTACAAAACACAACTGGATTTTTCATAAAAAAATCTTCAGTCCTATAACTTGAGAACGGTTAAGTTGGTGGTGTTCCATAGTCAAATCAGTCAGAAATTATGGAAACTACCACCTCATAAAGAATTTAGTTCGACTTAACCTAAAACCCTGTATAGTTTAAAAAACTAAAAAAAACATGCTTTTATAGAATATCAAACTAAAAAGTTAAAAATAATTTAAAAACAAAGCGTGAGGCGCTTTTTGCCAAATTTTTTTTAAGTATATTAAGCGCCTCATGCTTTTTTAAAAATTATTAAAAAGCATGCATTGCTTTAAAAGCATGTTTTTTTTAGTTTTTTAAACTATATTTATTTTCAACTTTTTAGTTCGAAGTTTATAAATTATTTATACATGCAAGCTTTTGCTATAAAAGTACTTCGCAATACTTAGTCAACTAAAGTATTATGAATGCATAATTTATGTAAAACAAAGTTTTATGATTGATGGTTCTTCTGTGTCGATGGTTCACTCTCCATTCCAACAAGCTTTGCTTAACCTGGTGGACTGAACTGTAGAAAAATAAGTGTCAAATATAAATATTCCTCGTCCTCCGTGGCGCAGCGGTCAACACGCCTGCCTGCGACGTGGAGGCCCCGGGTTCGATCCCCGGCCAGGTCATGATGGGAAACGATCTTTTCCTGATTGGCTATTATAAAATATAGTATCGTTGGGTTAGTATCCCATAACACAAGTCTTGAACTTACTTTAGGGCTAGCTCAAACTGTGTGATTTGTACAAATTAAAAAAAAAAGGTGAATGCCACAATATTGCATTGATTTAGGAGCGCGTATTCGATTTAGCGAACCCGGCACGAACTGTTCGGCAAATGATTGCGGGCGATTTTTTATAGTGTTTTTAAAATAATCGTGTAAAGTAAATAAATGCTTTCATAAAACGGACGGCAAAAATACATTAAGTATATTAAGTAATACATATAGTTTTATGAAATAAATACATTATTATTTTGTGTTACTACTATTCATATAAGTATTGGTAAAAAATATGTAGTGCACTTTAGTGTATTCTGTTTAACAAAAATATAAAATGAAATATTTTTGCACATCACAATGGTTGTATTTTTGTATTCCTGAAAGATAACTCATCATCATTTATTCATCATCTCAGCGTTAATCCCAGTCTCATCCAAAGCTTTTTCAGCTTTGGAGTCTGGGGTCCGCTTTACCAGTCTAACTGCTGATTTTGGCTAAACTTTGATATTTCCCGTGAAGCGACTGCCGCTGACCTCCACCACCCGAAGGATCAATTGTTGGATTTTTGAGGGCTCCAACAATCCGTAACGACATTAGATTTTCGTATAGCAACCGGGACCAACGCAACGGTTTAACGTGGTTTCCGAGGTACGACCACACCAGTGCAAATATTCATATTCATGCATATTACAAATATTTGCACTATGCGGGGATCGAACTCGCGTCTCCTTGTGCAGCGGCCGCGTCCGCTACCTCTACCCCACGGAGGCTGTCCCGAAAGATAACTCTGGCGTCTATTTTCCTAAAATGTTACGAAGGCATTGCCTTCTCTACATATAAAAACGGGCTATAAATATAAAACATAAAGAAATACAGGCTGCCTGTATTGTACAAAGGCATATTAAATTCAACCCAAGATACATTATCAGTAGAGATCGGAAATTACGGCGCTTATAATATACCTAAACTTAACAAAATGCCGACGAAAGAATAATATGGATACTAGCAATTGTGTATCTAATTTTTTCCTTAAAAATGACTAAATACCCTGTCATCTGGTGGTATTCTTAGACATATTTATCAACAAAACCTATATAGGTAGTGGTGAACATACATATTATGCCTAAACTTGATTTGACGAAAGAAAAACATATTTTTTTTATCGTTAAATCAAGTGTAGGTATTTAAGCGAGGGAATATCCGATCTCTAATCAGTGAGTGCTGAATAATATTGATAACATCAATGACTCAAAGTCGATTGAAACGGTTGATTACAATTAATCTCCCTAACCTATGATGATGGTTGGCTCTGGACACCAGTATTTTACTTTATAGGACTACCTACCTGACCTTCACAATCCATGTACTGAGTAATTCAATATTTCTTATAATTTGTGATATTTAAAAGTGCCTGGGAAAGCACGTTAAGCCGTTGGCCCCGGTTGCCATAGGAACTTAAAAGTCCAACAATTGGTCTAACTGCAATGCTTCAATATCGCCTTTGGGTTGTGGAGGTCAGACGGCAGTCGCTTCACAGAAAACATCGAAGTTTAGCTCAGGCTCCAAAGCTGAAAGCTTCAGATGCATCTAGGATTAACGCCGAGATGATGATGATGATGATTTAAAAGTGCCTCCAAACTGTCTATGTAATCAAAATACATATATGATTTGTTTTTATTTTGTTTGACATCTAATCTCTTCCCCAACCAAGATGGTTGATTGGTAGAGAATGCCTAGGGTATTCTATGTTCTATGTTATGGGTTTGGTTTCCGCACTCAGTCCCTCCAGCGGACCATTGTGCGTGTATGCCTAGGGTATTAATTGCACCTCTGTATATTTCCTTGCTCGGAGGATAAATAAATAAATTTGATGTTGAGTTTAAACATGTTGGAAAATAGATAAAGGGATATACAGCTCTGGCTTCACTATCAGGGATGATGGTTTTGCTGTGGAGTTTGTTGCACCACTGATGCCACTCCTTCTCCTCAGCACAAACACTTGGAAGTAGTGATGGATGTGGATTTAGGGGACTGTCTTTTATAATCTTGGAATTCAAAAAGTTTTTTTTTTTTTAATTTGTTATGTAACAATAAATACTTACAATATAATAATAACTTTTAAATAACATGGGTGGCATAAACCCTTCACTATCAAATCAGTTACAGTATATTATAATAACTTAAATAACGTGGGTGGCATAGACCCTTCACTATCAAATGCTTTCACTTAAATTGGACCGCAAGACTGTAATGCTAAAAGTTAAAATTATTTTTTTAACATGCCATTCCTACACAAGACATGACACACTACTTCCAAAGTATAGTAAGTTAAATTGTTAATAATAAAGGCTCAAAGTCGTATTAAGAATATTGCCGCCCACTTCATTAACAAAATTAAGACATTGTAAAAAGTGTTTTTAAAAGGTCTGCTGCCTTTTTAGTACCACATTATACCCTTTCTGATACATGTTAAACAATATATAAATAATAACAAGCTTTATATGAACACAAAAACAGGTTTTAAGGCTGCCGGCAGCAAGTGAAAGCAAATGGGAAAGTAGCCTCCTTTAACATCATTTATTTCGACTTATTTAAATATTACAAAGTATTATATTATTTTTATATTACTTACAATATTTTATTTGTTTTTACAAGTTGGGACTTTGAAGAAAAAAATATGTAAAGATTAATATTATTATGCTTCAGTGCACATGCTAAACAAAAGGGGGAGTTCCAGTCACTGATTTTAAAATACAAACACTTTTAACATTAATCTGATCATATTATTCAAAGTATGGAGCCTGAAAACTTTATTTGGTACCTTGTTAACTATCTTAATTGGCGAGGCCAGCGTTATGCACTATTAGCTCTCCATGACGAAGAATTATTTCTTCACGAAAATGGTATTTTTCTGAATTTAAGGATAGACTAATTCAATTCCGTATGAATTTTCCCAGTTAACATGGCATTTTAAAGAGTAATAAGATATAACAAAGTTTGCCTTACTACAAAAGTATTGGAGTTGGGAAATCATAATGAATTTACTCACAGTTGAAAAGTAACTGTAATGTGATTTTCTGAAAAGGATACGTACTACAACCTTCTCCCAGGTTTCAACCATGTACAGTTCCGTTACCAATAGGTACCGAACGTACCAATAGTTGAAGAACTGTTGAATTTTCTTTATAAATTCCATTTTCCTGTCTTGTTTCGAAGCACTTCGGTTGAATGAGTACAACTCGAGTTGTTGGTAAGAAGTAAGAATGTGTTGTATGAAGTTGAACTAAGTCACCAAGTACACGTGTAAACTTCACTTATTCCGGAGAAGTATTATTTAAATTTATGACTGTGTTTCGTCGTAAGCGTCTTATCGATATTAAAATTTAGAATTAAATTATAGAGCATATAAGCTCGACTCAGTGACAGACGTCAAAGCGGTTAACGTCAAAGTGACGTTTTTTTTTGGTTTGCTTCTTTCCGTTCTTCTGAACGGAAAAGGCAAAGGCATAGTACGCCATACAGCCTAGTCTTCACTAAGTTTTTTTCTTATGTTTATATCCTAACTTATCCTAATTTATCCTTTCGTATCCCGCGTGGGGCCGACAAGGAGGAAGTTTGGGTAAGGTCATGATGTACACTATGCTACAATATTTCAATGTTCTTTATAAATTATTCATTGAATGCACTTTGTACTACATAAATCACGCGATTTTATTTAGTAAACAACACTATAAATAATTTTAAAAGTCCAATGAAAAATGAGCGTGAAACTCATCTTGACATTCCCTCCAAACTCCCGTCAAAGTGACGTTGTTGACCGGCTGATTTTTTTTAAATTTATTTCTGGCTCGGTTACTAGAGCTCTAAAATACCGTAATACACTATTAGTCGCAATAGGTTTCATTTTGGCAGTTCAACAACATTCAATGCGTTATTTACGTTGTTGAGGAGACATACTTTTCGAACATGTGGAGTAATGAAGAACAAAAAAAGAAAAACGGTATGACTCAGTTATTTTAGAAGTTATTATTTTGAGTACACTCTTATTTACAATAGAATACTTCACAAACTTTGACCGGCTGACCGTTTGGCAACGTATGACCAATTTGAAAACTTCCACCACTCAAAACATCCTCAATTTTAGAGTGGCAATACACAAGCTAAAAGCTGGTAGGTTCTATTTAGCAGGGTTGCCAACTGTACGAGATTCCTCGTAAAAATACGAGATTTGTGGTCTTCCGTACGAGGTACGAGGACGCTATCAACCTCGTACAATTACGTACGAGATTTTGATAACATTATGGTCATGCGATTTTTTTAATGGGTTTAGTCGTTTGTACGTATGTACCATGTCGTATAGCTAAATGAAGTAAAGTTTTTCCATTCATTACATAATGTATCTGTAAAGTTTCGAACGATTATTTTTTCATTATTATGGCAGAAAACACGTCAAACAAAATTGTCGGTAATTCGGTAATTCGAATGAGCTTTTTTTTAGACGTTCTTTCCGGTGTTAATTTTTGTCAAAGACTGTTTAATATTCTTCAGACATCTGAATATACTTTACTCCTTCCAAATTAAAGTGGCAACTCTAGTACGACGTTTGAAAGTCAATATACGAGATTTTTAGCTACACATGTACGAGGAATCTTTGTTTTTGGTTGGCAACCCTGATTCAGCTACAACATAATTGGGAAACAGTGAGGCACATGCACGAGAGGCAATACATGAGCGAAATCAGAAAATATAGCGTCGTCCTGTTTGTTAGTTCTTCTCTTACTACATTATGTAGTAACTTTTGAATCACATTGGTGGTGTTCTTTAATTCTTGAGCAATATAAACAGTATTGCATATGGCCTTTTCTTCCGCTCGGGGTAGAAAATCTTCTTGGATGTCCGCTACCCTCGGATGGGCGGTGGGGTCTGTCAGACTCTTAACTAAAAATCACCTAGTGTTCTATCTCACACCTATAAATATAAGAAGTTGCGAGAACAAACGATGTTTCCGCTACTCCCGACTGGAGACAGGTCTACCACTGTGGGCCTCCTCGGATTGCATAATGCCTGCCATAAACATCACAACAGGTTGATACCTTAAATTCTCTACCTCTTGAGCTACGGTCTATTAATCCGGAAGCAATGGAACTTGAAAGGAGCACAAATTTCCATAATCCTCAGTCAAAGTTATTTAAAGGAGCAACCGAAATGGTTTTTAATTAATGTTACTACTACATTAAGTCTAACAAACCCTGTCTTTTCCAGACCCACGGAACAATAAACTGGTTGCTGGTTCTCTATTTTTGCTAGTGATAAAGTATTATTAACCAGCAGCCAGCGATGGTAGATTGAGTAATCCATCGAGATATTATACGATTGGACATGCCTTAGAGATGAGAATTGTGGCACACCGAAACAAAGAGAGGAAACGAAGTTTCGTCTATCTTTGTCTCTCTCATAATCATCAATGATCTATGAGGAAAAAATTGTGCATTTGTGCCAAATCGCAAGCATAGGCCGTTTCTCTCACTGTCTTCAAACCAAAAAATTTACTGCAGATTATACGCGTACGGCATGTCCATTCGTATATTATGTCTATGGAGTAACCTACCCGCATTGGTCTAACAAATTTCGATCCAGCCGTTGCTGTGCTCTCCAGCGACACCCTAAGTCGAGTAGTCGAGGGTAGCCACAGGTCAACTGCGAGATGCAATATTAAAAAAAAAGCGCGGTGGTCTTCCCCGTGTACCAAATATCGGTAAAGAGACTAGGCAGCGGGGTGCTGAGTCATCTATAGAACTGATTATTATAATTTCACAACATGGTAATCATGCAAATGAAAACTATGCGTAGTATTTTGACTCTGGGGTCTGGCCGACTGCACAAAACCTGTGTGACCCGATGCAGACCAAGTTTTTATTTAGTAGTATATGTATAATTATTCCACTGCTGCGCGTATCCAGTGCTGGATAAAGGCCTCCCCCAAGGCTTTCATTGCATTGATTTGACCTAATCCCCACGCATGGCACTTGGCAGGCAGGCTGGGGATCGCAGTATTTTGATATTCCACAGTAGAAGCGCTGCTGTCCACTTCCCTGGTCAGAGATATCTAGGAATTATTTTTTATTCGAGGACCGTTAATATCTATCACCACGCACTGGGCTTGTGTGGTAGATTACGGCCTATTCCCTCTCACCGAGAGCAGGCCTGTGTCCCAGGAATGGGAACATTATAGTCAGTATAGTATTAAGACCACTATTTTGATTCCAGTCTGAAAAAAGGATTAATAATAATAATAATAATGATAGATCGATTAGCGCGCCTCGCAATGATTGTCGATGTTACCATTCCACATGACGGGAATCTCGTGAAAGCTGAGAAAGAGAAACAAATGAAATATCTCGACTTGGCGCACGAGGTTGTTGACATGTGGAATGTGAACTCGGCTGTCATTGTACCGATTGTCGTATCGGCCAATGGTTTGATAGCCAAGAGCCTCGACCAACATCTATTGAGGCTCTCGTTAGGCAGTTGGATCAAAGGCCTGATTCAAAAGGCAGTACTCCTCGATACGGCCCGCATCGTGAGGAGGTTCCTGTCTCTGGAGCCCTAACCACCGGTAGCTTGGACCCCGCTCCCGCCATCGGTGGAACACTATTTTTTTATATTTTTAAATGTTTTTGTATGTTTTTTATATAAATATTTAAAAATGTAAAGCGATATGTAGACACGGAAAAATAAAGAGATAATAATAATAATATTTATTTCTCATTTAACAAAAGTTCGTATTGTTGTAAACAGTAATTTGGAGTACATATTTGTAAATATAAGGCTTATCATAAGTTAACAATACATAGGTACTCTGACTCCTAAACTAGGTGAAACCTGTGACTTAGGAGTCAGTGATTCTCCGCAAGATACAAAGCCATAATTCTAGTACAATCAGGACGGTTTAACAATAATCAAGGTGGTGGACAAAAACAGTAAAACTAATTAATAGAATAAAAGCAAATAAATGAGAAAAGATTAACTAAGTGGCGAGTGTAAGGTGTGAGTGTAGGTATAGGGAAGGGTGTGTGTGTGTGTGTGGGTGTGTACATCTGTGTGCGTGTGCGTGCGTGTGTAGGTGTGTGTGTGTGCGTGCGTGTGGGTGCGTATGTATATGTAGCCTGTGCGTACCATACTATAACACGGACGTATAGTTAAAGTGAACATCACTGTGAAATACCCAGAAGAAGATCCTCAGTATTATTATAATTTAGTGTTAGAAGATAGTCTCTAATTAAAGTTTTGCATTGGTATTTAAGGCAGGAGAAAAATTTTAATTTTTTGTTTAATAGATTGTACATGATAGTGCTTATAACATAATATTGACGTTTGGCAAAAGCAGTTCTATGGCGAACAGTAGGAAAAACATTGTGCTTGAGTCGTCCTGTAGGTTCTTTTGAGGGACGCGCTGAGTGTTTGCGTAGGACACACAGGAGCACATAGAGTTGTCTGACAGAGAGGACCTTGCAGTAGGAGTAGAGCTGTACAGTTGAATATCTTCGTGGAAGGGAGAACATCACTTTAAGGATAGCTCTTTGGGCTCTCTCAAGGCGAATAAATACATTTTGTGTGGCTCCACCCCAAACGGGCAGGCAGTACATTATGACGGACCGACAAAGTGCAAAATATACTAGTTTTAAAATTTCACAATCAGCAGAGTTTCGCAGCTTCTTAAAGACATATATTAGTTTACGTACACGCGACGAGACATTGATTATATGATGGTGCCAGTTGAGATGCTGATCAATGAGTACTCCTAAATACCTCACGCAAGTGGATTTGGCAAGATTGGGGCAGCCGCACTGCGTGAAGGAACCACAGGTGTGAGCTTTTAGGGTTAGGGAATTCTAATTCCCTCTAGGGAGACAGATTTGATCTAATGGCAAAGGGTACGTATGTCGATTTATCTACGTTTAAGGTAAGTAAGTTATCAGACAAGTAATTCATCACAGAAGAGAGAGCAGCCTCGGCGTTATGATATGTTTGGTGCCAGTCATAACCATCGATGACAAGGGCAGTATCGTCCGCGTACGCATAGATCTTGCAATTGTCCAGAGACAGTTTGCAGAGGTCATTTATATAAATGAGAAACAGAGTAGGCCCCAGGATGCTGCCTTGCGGGACGCCGTATGTAATTGGAAGCTCGTCACTTTCATGTTGAACGATTTTTACCTTTTGAGAACGGCCGCTTAGATAGTCTGCGAAAATTTTCAATGGGAGTCCGCGTATGCCAATACTTTCCATGTTACTCAATAAGGCTGGGACAGAAACGGTGTCAAATGCCTTTGACATATCCAGGAAAATTCCCAGGCACTTCTGTTTACTATCCAACGTCGCAGCTGTATGACTAGATAAATCCATGACAGCGTCTTCAGTACTTATTCCATTTCTGAAACCGTATTGGTTATTGGATAATATATTGTTGGAATCTAGAAAGCTGGTCAGATTTTTATTCAGTGCTCGTTCTAGAATCTTCGACATAGCTGTTAGGATCGAAATTGGACGGTAATTATTGACGTCATCTCTGCGTCCAGTCTTATGAATGGGATGAACAACTGCTTTTTTAAACGCCGTTGGGAAGATACCTGCGCCTAAACACAAATTACAGACATGTGTAATAATAGGGACTAAAACGCATCTCGAGTATCTTATTATCTTAGATGGTATACCATCAGAGCCCGTAGCACAGTCGGTTCTAAGACCCAAAATAATGGAGTCAACGTCGTCTTCAGACATCTCAAAGAGAGCCATCGAACTACACATCTCTGAGTTAGTCACAGATTTTGACACGTTTGAGGTTGATTTAAATTTTGAAGCCAAACTACTGCCTATATTGGCAAAAAATGAATTCACGTGATGTGATTGTGCCATCAGTCATAAATGTATACGTAACTTTGTCTCTTTATCGGACTGCATTCATAACGACATAACACGGCAACTAGCCGATTTTGTTTATCACCACTGTAGTGATACCGAAAGTACCCATTAGTAATCCAAATCCGTTTGGGCACTCATCCATATATTCATAAAGGTTTCTTACAGTTAACTAGTGATTAGCGACTGTTTAAACATACATTTTTGACGTTTCCACGTCACTTAACCAAAATCTTCGTTTATGAATAAACCCCTTAAACACTCATCATCATCTCAGCGTTAATCCCAGTCGTATCCGAAGCTTTTCCAACTTTGGAGTCTGGGGTCCGCGTTACCAGTCTAACTGCTGATATGGCTAAACTTCGATATTTTCCGTGAAGCGACTGCCGTCTGACCTCCACAACCCGAAGGCGATATCGAAGTATTGCAATTAGAACCCCTTAAACATCATTCATAAGCGATTACACATTCACATAACACTGGTAAACGTTATGGCAACGTTTATAAATAGAGGGTCAAAGTTTAGGCCCTGGGTTCGAACCTAAGACTTTATCACTTATGAGTCGCAGCCGTTTCCATTAGATCACCATTTCTCACGTTGGTTTTTTTTTTTATTTGGCGTCTCGTAGTTGACCTAGAGAGGTCGTGACTACTTAACCGGATTATCCTGTGGCTGTCTTAAATGAATTTAAAGCCTCCAGCCAGGGCAACTAAAACTAAGCGACTACACGCTAAGGGCACCCCCTGTGGGGTACGAACCTCGGCTTAGGGCGTCGCTAGAGAGAACAGCAAGGGACGGCTGGATCGAATTTTATTTTAATTCGGTTTGATGACCGCGGCGTTTCCTAGTACTAGCTCTGAGAAGAAACGTCCGAAACAAACTCAGAGGTCATAGTTGGGAATTTATATTTACTGGCTCAGCTGCGGCGCGGGCTGGCCTTCATCGGACAAGGGACGGGGGAGGGGACTACTACGTTGAACGCGTCGCGATGGACCTCGGCGGCGAGGTCGGTAGGTCGGTCTTTTTTTGTGTATTGTGGCCCTATTGGCCTCTTGGAGGAGGGTTATGGGGTCATCGGGGTCTGTGAGGGCATGCCGTGGACGGCGAAGCTTGGAGATGGTGGAGGGGGTATAGTTAGCAGCCGCTGCTATCAGGGGACTGCGCTGCTTGGCGGCAATGTCAAAGTAGCGTTTGGAAAGACGTTTCATGAACTGCTGGATGGTGGGGATTTTGACATTAAGGTGGAGGATCTCATTACGGACGAACCAAGGGGCATTTGTGGCTTTATGGAGGAAACGGTTTTGGACTACTTGCATCCTATGGATATGACGCGGCTTGGCATGTGCGAAGACATGCTGGAAAGTATCACAGGATTTAAGTTTAAATAAAATGACATATAAAATAAAATGAACTATAATAATTCATTAGGTTATTAATACAATGTGATTTATCTTAAATCTAAAATAAAATTGGTATCAGCCCTTTAAACTACGCAAAAAATACAATGTTGCAAATCTATAAAACGATTTTTTTACACTGGTACAATACGATTCGATAAGTAATCACAATTTTGTACTTAATAATTACGACATAAAATGGTAATTTTGTATAATTTCATTAGTTTAAAATAATTAGTAACTTAGGTGTATAGGCAGCTATTATAGTTGCCACATTTAAAAGCTGGTATAGCCAGACCAAAAAAAATGTTGCAAGGAAATAATTTATTAAAAAACAAATTAATTTCGGTTGTTTGCTCTGGCTAAGTTATTTAAAAAAGCAGTAGGCACACAAGCCTTTCATCCGCTTAGAACTCATTTATAACATTTTAAAAACTAAACGGTAACATGTTTGCATTTAAGCGTGCAAATAACTATAAAATACCGATACCTTAGGGTTAGAAATACCGATTTACAATACGTTTTGAGATGGTATTCTTCCTGGCAACCATATGGCATTATTTGCACCAGATTTTTAAATAAAAGTATATTTTACAAGCCTTTATCATACCCTTTTACAATTCTTGTGAGGACTTGCCCACAAAAAAGAAAACTCTTCAGCGATTTTATGTACTTTTTCATGATAAATAGGTAATTATAAAATGCATGGTTTTCATTAGCGTTGCTATAAGTACACTAATAATATTTACGATGCCAAGTGACGGTGCTGCCACCTTTAAGTTCGATAAGGTTGAAAATAATGTTGCACGAACTCCTTCCTCCTTACAGATTTCAAAATAATTTGAATGTTCTTGCAAGCCCATGTCATACTGGTCAATATGTCATATCTCTTGACAGCCCGCCATAGAGCTCTGTTAGAGCGGAGGAGTTAGTACAACGCCATTTTGTTTTTATTTATTCCAGCCTTCTTATTTTGAAAATTACCGTTGCTTGGTATCGCATTTAAGACTGTTCGCCATTTAAATTCGACAAAGACATTACTACCCTCCGTAATAAAGTTTAAAATACTTACGCTATATTGCAGTATAATTTTACATAATGAAGACATACAAAATCACTTAATTTCAATTTTAAAACGCTTACTTAAATAACATAATTTTGGAATAAAACGAAAATTCAAAATCACACTCTTATTTCATTACGAATTATATTATCATGCAAGCATTTATATAATACTTAAAAAGTATAGAATAATGACATTTTCGATTTGTTTTTGTATATGTATTGTTCAGTCTTCTACAAGGCACCGATTTCATCCGATTTTGTATAATTATTGTAAAAAAAATAGCTGCCGTAAACTGTCTTATGACGAATATAAAATTGGCACTTTTATTATTATCTTGGTACTATCAACATTAACCGGTTAATGTAGTAAAAGTCTGTAATTTGTTTAAATAGTGACAGATTATTACAATAACCGAGCAATGCTGAAAGTTTTATTGCTAAAATCGAGACATTCCATATATTATTAGTTATAAAATATATGTTTAGATAAAATACTGCGTCGTGTAGGTATAATAAAATAGTTTATATGATAAAACTCTCGTGTATAATAATAAAATATTCCAGACCAAGCAATATAGTGACTTGTATCTCTTGAAATACGATTCATTTTGCCTTATTTTAGATACGTTTAGTACCCAATAAAAGTAAAGAACCGTTTGTTTTCATTTTTATTTCACCATTAAATGGCTTGAAATAGATTTTATTTTTCTTACTATTTTTAAGCCATTTATTGAGCTACATATTAATTGGTTAAAGTCAGCATTCTTCAGATTGCCAGAATTAATTGGACAATCTATACATTCACCCTCAACCTTTACAATATTTTCTAACTACAATTTAATTGACAGTGTAAATATAAAATGAACTTAAAATCTACGGTAGTGATTCAGTTTCTACTTTAGCTAGCTATTTCGATAAGTACTATTATTTTGTGACGTTAAATTGAAAGTGAAAATGGACGGGTATGATTTAAAATGGTATTTTTACAATGATGATTATTATTATTATTTATCAATCTTTTTTGGGAGTTCAATTCAATGTGGTTTAACGCAGCAAATATATTTCCACGTTTTATTTGCACTGCAATTTTTTTTATAAATACAGTAAATACACATTTATTATGTTTCTTCCGATGTTTGAGAGCTCCAACAAGATCAAGTCAGTTTCCCAATTTATAAAGCGCAAAATAAAAATAATAGATTTCCACTCGCGTTTGGTCGAAAAACCTGCTATATTCAATATCAGATGAACATAAAAATAAAAAATTAAGAAAACTATTTCAGCGCTTTAAAACGAGAAAAGACCTGTCTTGTCATTTTGCGATGACACTATGTATGTTAAATCATGTCATATTACAACATGACAAGGTAAAATTAAATTGACAGGATAAAACCTAGATATGTTTTGGCTATGACCAATCACAACGCAAATTGAACAACTTTCTTTTACCGATTAAAGACGACACTCTATTTTGAATCAATGAAAGACTACATAATCTTACAATTTGAGAACACAAAACCTAGGTTCTATTAGCCATAAACGCATGACAAAAACGTCACCAAACTTGCCTTGCAAAACCTAGACTTTATTTCACTTTGACAGCTGTCATCGTAGCTACATTTTTTCTCCGATCTACCCTCATTTAGTTCATTCTAAATATTCGGTGTAGCCTTGTGCCCCGGTGAAGATGACGTCGATCCATATCCTGGCTGCCTCACCAGACGGCGCCATGAGGTAGTACCGTCGTTGCCTGGTCTTCACAATGAATGTGGTTACGGGGTTCGGTGATTTTGACGTGTTCCCGTGGTCTAGGTACACTTCTTCTATTACCTGGGGAGATTAATTATATTTATCAACTACAAAAGAATTAAAAATAAATCTAATTATATTATTATAATAATGACAACCTCCGTGGCGTAGCGGTAGCGAACGCGGCCGCTGCGCAAGATCCCCGCGTAGTGTAAACATTTGTTTGCATGAATATAAATATTTGCACTAGTCGACTAAGTGAATGGGAAGGAAGACGGCAGTTGAGCAAGGTGATGCAAAGTTAAATCCAACAACACGACCAAAGATGCTGCGCCAGAGGGAGATTGATCTGGAGACCCTCCACGACCAAACTCCCGACACAACAACATTTGGCGCATCGTACCCGGCACACATCGCAACACAACTGCTCAGACCCGTCCTCCAGCTTCAGCAGACATCATGCCGGAACACGACGAATCATTTGGCGGCAAGCCTTGCCTGGTAGGTGGTAACTTCTGCCGGCAGCCGATGTTATGGCCTACCGAGGGCTAGGGCTTTGTTTGTGTGGAATAAAACAATTTTCTTTCCTTCTTTCTTTCTTAGGGCTCGATTAGAATTGCTGAAAATCGAGTGGATTGGCGTGCGATAGAAGAGGTCATGTTTTGTAGTGGACTTGATGATTACATGATGATTACACTAAGAGTACTATTACAGTGCATTTTAAAGTAATTTTTTTCGTAATCTGGAATAGTTACGTTCTAAGACAGTGGGCAAAAAACGGTTAACCGGATGGGCAACGTATAATCCGGGAAGAAAAAACAAAGTATACAATAGTAAGAAAATGTAAAGTCAGGGAATGGCGCCGATTCTGTTGTTCACAAACTAATTTTAAACTGTATTCTTTTAAACTTGTTCCTTCGCCTTTGTGTCAGTGTTCTACATCGAACTGTGAATTTGAACAGTCCGCACATCACATCTTGTGGGAGTGTATTCTTTGGCAGAATGAACGCAATATTATGTTGGATAGTGTACAAGTTACATCCGGAGTTGTTTACTATACGGACCTTGTTGAAACTAGAACTAATTTCCGTGCGTTCAGGCGCTTTTGCCATACCTATTATTGGAATCAATTGTAACAGCACATACCTACTTAGGACCCATTAACTTAATCAAATTTTATTCCGTGGTGCTTGGCAATCTGGGCTTCTCCCAGTTGCAATAATGTCCCTTTGTGCGGATTGGCCTAGTTCTGTTCTTTCTCCTGCTTATTATGGAGGGAAGTGGAAAAAATATATTTTTTCTTACTCCTCCGCTATTCTATTCTGATTAATTTCGTTGCAGGACCCAAGACAGTTGAATCGTTTCTCCGGGACTCGTCGAGCTTCATTACTGGGCGTTTTTCTGGCGGTCTCCACTGTTGATTCTGGCTTTCAGGAGTTGCAGTGGGTTGAGAACAGTGTGGCGGGTTTTGTCAAACTAAGTTCAGTGCATCTTTTACTTTCCATTTCGTTAAGAAAAGGACAGAAGATAAAATGTCAGTTTAGTCCTGTCAAATTAGTGCGCTCCTGACGTAAACTGGCGTATTTTAGTCGCCATGTTTATAATCGCGTCTAAACTGTCTATGGAGTGGAGGTTTGGCGGGAATGTCAAGATGAGTGTCACGCTCATTTTTCATTGGACTTTTAAAATTATTTATAGTGTCGTTTACTAAATAAAAACGCGTGATTTATGTAGTAAAAAGTGCATTCAGTGAATAATTCAAAAAGAACAGTGAAATATTGTAGCATAGTGGCCGCATCATGTCTTTACGCTAAACCGCTCCTTATCGTCCAAACGCGGGAAACGAAAGGAGTTAGATTAGTTAGGATAAGTTTAGGATAAGCTAGGATAAGTTAGGATTAATTAGGATAAGTTAGGATAGGGGTTTACTCAAGAATATATTTACTGAAGACTAGGCTGTATGGCGTACTATGCCTTTGCCTTTTCCGTTCAGAAGAACGGAAAGAATTGAACAAAAAAAAAATGTCTATGGAGTATCTTAATTTGACAGGATTAAATTAAAATGTTATCTTCTATCCTTTTCTAAACGAAATGGAAAGAAAAAGATGCACATAACTTACAATTAGTTTAGTTTGTGAACAGAATCCAGGCCAATATTAGCAAAATTGAGTATCAAGTTATACAATATGTAAAGAAAACCCTGTCCGATCCGTGCAGGTATTGTAAGGTATCGATAACTGATTCTACTAATGCCTACAAAGTCGGGCTAAACTTAAAAAAAAATCCCCCTAAAAAATAAATATTATTTCGCAAAAAGAGCTAACTTAATACATGTGCGGTATGCAACACTACCGCGGGCGGCGGGGGGCAGGGCACGCGGCACCTGTGACGTGGTCGCGTCACTATTCGCTTATAATAATACCGGTGTTGTCACTTTTTTTAAAAATTACCACATTTCGGGGAAATTGGAATTAATTCACGGGAAAAAAGGATTATTTCAAAATTCATTAGTGTTGTTACTATGATGATTATGTAAAATTTTATATTATATTTGGTCAAGTGTTTACCTAACCTTTGCTATCCTTACGGGTCGGACAGGGTTTTCTTAACATATTGTATACTCAGAAGTTATCTAAATTAAATTCAAGTTCGGTGCATATTTTTCTTTCTATCCTATTAAGAAAAGGACAAAAGTTAAATATTAGATTACTCACTTGGAAGTAGGCCCCTCCTCTGGGCTTCTTCTCACTCTTGTCCCAGTAGTAGACGAACGTTTTCGTTTCTCTGTCGAAAACGAACCACCTGAAAATAATGAAAAATAATGTCGGTTACAATAATTTGCTAAGGTATAACCACTCTTTTTCTTCTTCTTCTTCAGCCTATAGAAGTCCACTGCTGGACAAACGCCTCCCTAAGGCTTTCCACGATGACCGGTCTTGTGCTGCCCGCATCCATCGGCTTCCCGCGACCTTCACCAGGTCATCGGTCCACCTTGTTGGGGGCCTCCCTACGCTGAGTCTTCCTTTCATATAACAACTCATGTTTAATGAAATCGAACTTTATCTGGTGGGTGGTAATTTCTGCCGGCAGCCGATATTATGGCCACCACCGAGAAAGAAAAAGAGAAAGTTTTGTTTATTATTCTTACCGTTTGGACCATGTGTGGAACTTAGCGCCGAGTTTGTGCAGGTAGCCGCGACACGACGTCGGCGTCACCGTCACGTATGGACAAACCTCGATCTGGTGACCTATACCATCAAAATCATATATTATAGTTAGACATTGATCAGCTTTGAACCTGCATTTGAGGATTATCCACTGAACAGTAGAAGTCTTACACGGATTGTGTCATCTGAAGCTTACAAAAGTTCAAAATAGTGTAGGTCCCAGGATACTTCCTTGTGGTACACCATACATTTTTTTTCAAGTTGTCTCATATTGTCAATTACCTTTTGTGTAGTAGTTAGTAGTATTATGATTACGTTTTGTGATACTGTATTAAAGGTTTTGACTGAGTTTAATTTTGTTTTCTGTTATATGTGCATTGGTATTCTAGCAGGTATTGGTGGTCCGACGACCTGAATGCCAATCCTCGTAATTAAAAATGTTTAAAATATCGCCGCAATCTCATCTCCGATTTAATCAATGTCAAAAACTTGTCAGATACATAGATACGAACGTGGTGTGTGTGTGTGATGGTCGATTCTGATATATTTTTTAAAATATAAATTATAAACTAGTGCTTGGCCGCAATCCCGCTAGATGGTAAGCAGTGATGCAATCGTTGATGGTAAAGCATTAAAGTTTATGAAGAGCCTATTCACTTTAGCCTTGAAAACACTTAAATTGTAGTCCGACGGAAACACCGCGGCTGGCAAATTGTTCCAATCCCTCAATGTAGGTACGCGGTATAAAAGAGGACGGGATACGCTTCGTCCGGATCGTAGTAGTGTTAACAACGTCACACCACTAAGATGATGGATCGGAGATGGGGGAATTAAACCATGCAATTCCCTCGCATACTCACCAAAATGCATCCTATAGAACACAGAAAGGCTGGTTACTCTACGCCTGTGCTCCAGACTTTGAATGATGAATAGGGTAGGTACTGACCAGCTGACTCGACGTGTCGTCGCAGGTCGAAGTCGTCTCTGTCTGAGGGCAGATATCGCGTGAGAGGTCGCTGTGACTCGCTGTAGGGCGCCACACCGCGTCGGCTGCGACGAGGGGCATTGCTGAGTGACACTGGAAAAGAGATCGATTGGTTATAAGCAAGAAATAAGATTAAAGTGTGTACAATACTGTCACAGCTTCGGTGTGCCTATAACAAAATATATTCTTTTCCAAAGGTGTTGCAAATTACCTTATTTATAATCAGTATTTTTACTTGTCCAATTCGCATGGCTTCAATTTCAAGGTTTCATACTTGAAGATGAACAGTTTTTAATCTGCTTCTAGCAGAGCCACAAAACGTGGTTCGAAGCATTTTTTTTTAATGTTAATAAACTAATGCTTGACTACAATCCCGCCTGATGGTAAGCAGTGATACAATCATTGATGTTAAAGCGCGCTGGTATATTAAGAGGCTATTCACTCAAAAAACTGAGTGAATTGAAAGGAATACTGCGGTTGAGCGAGGTGATCCAATGTTAAGTCCAATAACACGACCAACTATGCTGCGCCAGAGGGAGATTGATCTGGAGACCCTCCAGGACCAAACTCCCAAAACAACAAATTTGCCGCATTGTACCCGACACCACGGTCCAGACCCGTCCTCCGTATGGCTTCACCAGACATCATGCCAAACACGACGAATCGCTTGGCGGCAAGACTTTGTCTGGTGGGTGGAAATTCTGCCGATAGCCAACCACCGAGGCATACGTCTCTACACACTCGTTGGTCCTTCACATCAAATCAAATCAAAGCATTTATTTCAAATAAACCAGTTACAGGCACTTTTTAATTGTCAGAAGGTCGGTTAGTCAGTAAGGCGAAGCTAGTCGCCCATTCCAAAGTATTCCGAGTAGGTACCTATGGAGAAGAACGGGCAAGAAACTCCATGGACACTCTTTTAATACTCTTCCACGTTCATTATTCATACACAAAAACGTGTTCTACTTTTGGGGTTTTTTATTGCTTTAGTTTTAGGAGTAGCTTAACTGTATACTTACAAATATTGTCTCTGCTAAAGTCAGAGGCATGGCTGAGCGGTCGGCTATCGTCACTACGCTTGTCGTCCTCTGTCGACTCGGTTCGCGAATTCCTCACTTGGAGCTGTTGACAAAAAGATATTAATTATTAATTTATTTAAAAACTTTAGAAGACTTACAGCAATAGCTTGCGTGATAAAAATCAATATGACAATTTGATTACTAATTACAGATTTAAAACATTATCAACGGTATATATTAGTTTTACTAACTTAAGGGTCGACGGAATGTTTTGACTTCAATTTCTAAACTTTATTAGAGATTACTGAAGCCTTTCATATTTTCCTACTAGGTTCTGCGTCAACTTTCAGAATAGATAAAAACACTGTAAATGTATTTACACCTGAACATGATTGGAGACTACGATTAAATTCTGATATACTTTTCATGCGGAAATCGGTAGCTTAGTATCACTCATTCGATAATCTTGTTATTATTTTTAGTAGGCCAAGACCTTCAAAAACAAACATCCCGAAATAAACATCACTAAATTAAATCGTAAACCAAATTCCATCGTCTTTCGGATTCGTAACGATTCCATTGGACTAAAACTACGCCTAGCAATTTTCTATAAACTCATCAAGTGATTAAATGAATTGTTCACAGTGTAAAAATAGTCTGTTGTGTTTGTGACCAGAATAGTAAGAGTTAAAAATAATAACTCCCGTCATTGTTTCATTATCGTACGTCGTTTGTTTTTACGGATATTATAAGACCTGTAACCAGTAGGACGAAATGGGGAATAAAACTGGATCAAATTGAACTTGTTTATTAGTTCAAAAACTCGGTACTAAATTACAGCGAAACTTTACACTAATATCCAAGTTTACTGCTATTCACAATAATTTTGTGGCTTAAGGGTACCTAATTACTACAGTGGAGGATTTGGATGTCAACTTTTGGATGGTTTCTAGCTAATATAAAGTATACCCATTTGCACTGTACTATGGGCCTAGATTTAAGAATGTTGTTAATTAATTTCTACTACTATTTAGATGGCTGAATGTTGTTCTAATATTCAATCCAGAAAATAACAAAAACACAAAAAATACGACCAGAAAAGTCATTATTTGTAAAAAACTAGATACTATTACAGATCACGATAGAAATACCGTAGAAGCGACTGATGCGAGTTGAAACATTCTAGAAAGGTATATATGTACATCGTGATAACTCTATTGGTGATGATCCACAGCAAGCACAAACGTACCTTTTTTTTTTACGAGTGTGAACGCGTTATGCACCGTACCCGCCGCTAGCTAGGCGACAGGCGTGTGTGGGACTCGCCCGGCCAGAGCCGGGAATACCCACTTAAAACACTCGGGCCCTGCGTTGAGAGTGACACGGGCTCGGCCCGAAGATCTGACTCCGTGCCACTCTCAGGGCTTTCCGGCCTATTTTGGCCGGTTTCCGCGCCAAGGGAGGATTACCCGGGTACAGGGTAATCCTCAGACGTGGTGACTGTGGCAATGCGCGTGCGGGAGCTACCCACACACGCTGGTCGCACTCGGGGGCTAAGGAGACGGGGGTTCGTCCCCCGCCTTCTTCGCCCCGCCCGTCTACGCCGGAGGGGAGCGGCAAGACTATCTTCTTCCCGCTCCCTCTCCGCTGCCTCCTTCTGCAAGAGGACGGTCTCACAGAAGGAGGCGGCAGCTCCATGCACTCTGCACAAACGTACCTACATATAACACTCGCAACCGGCGCGCGTGTATGAGTAGATTTACGAAAGTAAACGAAGAAAAGGTAAGTACTATTTAAGTGGCATTCTGTACTTCCATCCTACCCTGTGTCCTATTTAGATTCAGTAGATCTTTACAAGTAAATATTCAGCGCGTCAATACTTACAAAAACAGGCCGAGGATTACATCCAAGTCCCCAATGCGAAGTCTTCACTAAAGTCAACCACATAGACATAATGTTTCACTATATTCATTTACATACACATATAATAGTTTACTGTTTTATTATGTTCAACATTATTTAATAGATACAATCACTTTAGTATTACTTTAGTATATAGTTTTATGTTGCTGTCGTATACAACGTGTAACATAAAGGGTATATACATAACAAAGGCATGGCATCTTTACATGATATCAAACGATATTGGAAGGGTTTTTTAATCCTATCTCTTTATGTTAGGAAGTTATGAGGAAAAACACCGCCTGTGATAGGCTACTATCATACTAGTCGCACAGAGATATTGAAGACATTTATTGGATTTTGGCAAGTAATGTGACGGGTAACGAGTAGTTATTAACGTATGTAGTGTGCTGCCACGTTTGTTATGATTTGATTTTAAGAAACACACGAAACCGAAAATTTGATGCCAATTTTTTGAGTATTTTATTTTGAGTCGAAACCCTTCCGATATCGTTTGATATCATCTAAAGATGCCATGCCCTTGGTATGTATATACCCTTTTTGTTACACGTTGTAAAGTGTTGGGTTATATTTATTTGCTCGGAGCTATGATGATACGACTTCAGTAACTGTTATTCTACTTCCTGTGTAGATATAGAAGGATTAGAGACATCTAAATGATTGATGGATTACGTATTAATTTGATTAACCAATTGGTCTTAGAAGTTTTTTGCCTGTTCTTCTTCATTGAGATTTAGTTTTTATTTAGTCTGCTTTGCGGTATTCCTGCACGAGTCGCAATAAATACTATTTCTTTCTTTTAGAGGTCTGTGTTTTGGAATGGACTGAATAACTGATCGACTTTATGGCAATTTTAAAGTACTAATTTGATTGAAATACATGGTTTGAGTTTCAGGTTGTAAAAAAAATGGTTCATGAAAAGAAAGTGTAATTTGAAAATGTAGGCCACAGAATTTGCAGCTGCTTGGCTAACTTTAAAAGCTTTTATAATCTTCGAATTCATATTCAGTGTACTAGATATTACTCTTGCTTAGTGAGGTACATTTAAAATTGTTCAAAACTTGAAGAAATTCATTTTACTCTCGATTATCCACGGGACCGTAGGTACATATTGTTGTTTTTTTTTCAATACGTGTCAAGAACAGATGTAGGCAGAAATGAACATCATTTTTTCATTGAGTCCAAGGACACAATAAGTAAGAACAACAACTAATAATCATAAACCTAGTTTCATAAAGCGTAGCTAGGGGAAAGACAGAACACAATTCTATTAATCAACCTCAAATCTAAACTAATAATATAGCTGAAGAATTGAGAACACGCTAATCTCAGTGGTAGATCAAAAGATCTACCACTGAGTTATGCACCCAAATTGCGTAACGGACTATCAGAAATCCACTGCCCCATATGTTCCAAAAATTTGGCTCAACAATGGAAATAACGCAATAAATGGTGTTGAATTGTAAGAATAAATGCCCATTCCAACTGTTAGTATTACGCATATAGTCCGCTGAATGCTTGAAAAATTTATTTTTATATTTGATAGTACAATTCTTGAGGAAGGCTGGGCTTGATATCATGCCAGAGCTTTAAGGAGCCGAGTAAAAAGAAAACGAAGTAATTTTTCTCAACGCCTCCCTTCGCTTTTATTTTAGCCGCGGATAAAACAATAACTTATAAGGAATGTATTGTTATTAGGTATTTCTCGGGAACCTTGGAATCGTGGTGCCTATAGTTTTACAAAACATCCGGCAAAGGGAACGTGTACGCGTAAATGAATGTTTACACTCACCGAAGTGGAACTCAATGTTGACAAGATTGTTATACTAAACATCTACCGTGCAAAAACGGGATCCAAAGTGGTGCTAAAAAACATGGACGATTGGAAGATTGTTGTGTCATCAAATATTGGGCGATATACACACATCAAAAGTGTCTAGGGATCAACATATATTTTTGCAATAACTTTTCTCCTGATTGATATTAATTAAAATTTTCTTTAAGGATTCATCAAATAAAGTGTTTTCGTTTGTCACAGTAACGATAAACCAAGTCACCTTTGCATTAATAAAGAAATTTGCCATTTTCCTAATAAAGGGATATTTGACATTTGAACCACTAACACAAAAGTTCGAAAAAAGACTGAAATAACAGTTTTCTCTAAAATTTTATTGGGTAACTTAAACAATTAATAATCCGTGTTTCTACCGCGAACACTAACAACACAAGAACATCGGTTTGGCATACTCAAAATGAGTTCATCCAAATCACGCTGTGGAATGGCCGCCCATGTTCGTTGCAACAACAAAAAAAGGTCTTCTTGCGACTGGATACCCTCCATATTCGGCAGAGCTCTTCTCTGTAGCATATCCCATGCATGCTCAATCGGGTTCAAGTCTGGCGACTGAGCAGGCCAGGGCAGGACATTGATGTTAGCTGCGGCGAGAGTCTGTCTTACAACTCTTGCGGTGTGCGGTCGTGCATTATCATGCATTAACTGAAATAAGGGACCGATTTGCACTTGTAGAGGAACGATGACGTCTGATACAATCGTTTCAGCATAAATTTGAGCGTTCAGGTTGCCTCTGATCCAAATCAACTCAGTTCTTCCGCCGATCCAAATACCCGCCCATACCATGATGGTTCCACCACTATAAGGATGGACTTCCTGGCAGGATTTTAATCGCTGTTGGCGTCCAGGGGTTCTCCAGTGTCGTATACGTCTTGTATCCGGTCTCATATCAAAACGAGACTCATCAGAAAAGCACACGAAACGCCATTGTTCTTCTGCCCAATTTCTGTGTTCAAGAGCCCATTGATATCGAATCCTACGATTGTGCATTGCTATAGGTGGTACCCGTAGCGGTCTTCGGGAATGAAGGTTCACTTCATGCAAGCGGTTTCTGACTGTTTGGTCGCTAATTAAGTTCCCTGAAGAGTGATGAAGCCTCACGGCTAACATCATGGCGGTTATTGTTGGAGCTCTTCGAGTTAAGATTTGAATGTATCGGTCTTGTCTCCGTGTGGTGCAGCGATACCGTCCTCCATGGCGCTCAGCCACGGTACCAGTGCTTCGGTAACGTGTCCAAAGTCGACTGATAACACTCTGACTTGTATTCAGAGCTAAAGCCACAGTACGTTGCCGGGAACCAGCTTCTATCATTCCCACGGCTCTGAGCATTTCTTCCCTGCTTAAATGACGTCGCCGCTCCATAATAACGTTGGTTTTAATCAGTAGTAGGGAAACAGTAGCACTAATAATGTCTTCAATGCGTTGTATGTTTTTATAGGGAAAATATTGACAGCTGATTTTCATCTTTTACTCGAATTTGATTCACAGTTCCTGATTCAAATTATGAAATGCACCAAAAAGGATCCATATAAATTTATAAAATCATAAATTTATTACAAAGCCACATCTCAATCTCAAGAAATCCGCATAAAAATGCTTGATCCCTAGACACTTTTGATGTGTGTATTTATGAAGGAGGAAAGTGGACTACAAAAATTAAAACATTTTATTATTTATTTTCTTAATCTCCACGTGTACAATACATTGGGATAAATGCTATGCCCCGCAAAATTTTTTCATGGTTTGTCTGTGGGAACGGAACAAACAGTGCATCAGCAGTAATTAAATATGCAACAATATTACAAAAAAGTTACATCAACAATATCAGGTCTTACAGAATTGCTTACAGACTACTGAGTAAGAACAATTTAAGTGACCTGGCAAATTTTCTTTTTGTTTTCTGACCTCTTATGTCAGCAGGCAATTGGTTGAGCCAGTATGGCACTCTTTTGTCCAGCGTTCGGTCGCCAAAATAATTACTAACTCTTGGTAGGTACATTAAATTTACCTGCTGACACCATCTAACACTAGTGGTCTAGGGAATTTTGAGCAACCAATAAAGAAGTAGAGCATGAAACATAGAAGAAATATTAGCACGATGCTCTTTAACACAAAACCTGACAAGTCTAAACTTCGTTATCCTAGGGAATTACATACTTATGTACCTACATACGCCGAACTACGTCATATGTAATTCCCTGGGATTAGGAACTGGTAGGTATTCTGTCGTAGTTGACCTTATGAATGTCAAAATGATAGCATGTGATACAGTGGAATTATTCACGATTTGATTGATTATGGATAGACGTATGTATATGACACATTTAGAGAATTTGAATTTGTTTCCATTGAATTTCTGAAGAAACTGAAAGAGAACTAGTTGGAGTTTCTACACATCTACTAACGACACATACTCTGCATGACGAAAACTGACACCCCTTAAGGGCATTTACCCATCGGCTCGCCGCGCGGCGCGCCGTGGAACACGACGCGCCTCAAAGAGATGTCAGCGCTGCGTGACGGGGTCCACGGAGACCGATGCCTCCTGGGTCAGGGTTGCGGGTTGGTTAAACAAGAAACCGTGGCCCTGGCCTTCGCACAGGCAAGTGAAGAAACACGCTCCGTCCAGAGCGGGAGAAGTCATCCCAACAAAAAAAGGGCATTTACCGATCGAGGGACTGGAACAATTTGCCAGCGAAATGTTTCCGTCAGACTACAATTTAAGTGTCATCAAGGCTAGAGTGACTAGGCTCTAGGTTGTACATAATACACTCAACAGGTTAATAAACTAGCGCGCTTCACCATCAGTGATTGCATCACTGCTTATCATGCGGGATTGAGCCATGAGGTGGCATAAAAATACTTTGGTTCGACAAAATCTTCTGTTTACTCCAAGTAAAAGTAGTAATGGCAGAATACAACATGACTTATAGAAGATGCTTCTGTGCTTGTTCCCACAAATCACGAAAGCATTGTTCGTAAATACATAACGTAAAGTAAGGTTTAAGACTCCAGCGACTCTTTTATATTTTGCATGCAGCGACGCACAGTCTGGTTTGCGAGGCGGGTCTAAAAATAACTTGTATACAACCTACGCAAATAACTTGCGTTTATTTCTGCGATAAATTTCATTTCGCAGTAGTTTGTCAAAATGTATGAAAAATAATGTCTTAGTATGCGTTGCATATTTCTGGTGGAGGCACCGGTTGGTCTCTATAATAATATTAACTTTTGCTCACTATAAGGCAGAGGGCTATCCCTAATCTCTAGGACCACTTATTTTTGAAGGAGTCAAACTCATACCATCATATCAGTCTCTGCCTTCCCGTTGATTATGTGATATCTATCTAATTTGCTGTATTACCTTAAAGAATTAAAGGACCATTCACTATTTTCATTAACTGACATCATTAAATATTTGTTTTTTAAACTTAATGAGGTTATTAGCTTCATCATGTTTCATTCGTAGTCCTCATGTGAAGTTATTCCCATATAGTTAAATTATTAGGTGTACAAATCAGTTTCTGCCATTTAACAAATGATTGTCCTCACTAAGAGATTACGTTGAAATTGTCAGATGTAAAATGTGATATCGTAAGATCGGACATCTGGTAAAAACATACACTTAGAGTATTAGTGACTCTGTGGCAGTATCACATATTTATTTTTGTACAAAAATGACAAGTTTTGTGCCGAATAAGCGTCATTTGCGGGAACTTTTGTTAGTTCTTTAATTTGAAGAAATCTGCTATTGAGGCCCATCGATTGCTTGTAGAAGCTTATGGTGAAGCTGGTTTAAGCGAGAGAAGTTTTGAGTGGTTTAGTTTATAAACTGTGAAGACAAAGAACGTAGTTTAAGACCGAAATCGTACGAAGACATGGAATTGGAAGCATTACTGGAGGAAAATAGAAGGATGAGGAAAAACGCGTACATTCCAGATATGACAAAATTATTCTCCTACATGATAATGCTCGTCAATACTTATTTTTACACCTATTATATTGCATTTATTTTGCTTCTCTAGTGTATGCGGGCCAGCCCGGCCAGCCCCAACTTTATACAACGTGTAACATAAAGGGTATATTCATAACAAAGGCATGGCATCTTTACATGATACCAAACGATATTGGAAGGGTTTTTTAATCCTATCTCTTTATGTTAGGAAGTTATGAGGAAAAACATCGCCTGTGATAGGCTACTATCATACTAGTCGCACAGAGATATTGAAGACATTTATCAGATTTTGGCAAATAACGTGACGGGTAACGAGTAGTTATTAACGTTTGTAGTGTGGGGCCACGTTTGTAATGATTTTATTTTAAGAAACACACGAATCCGAAAATTTGGTACCAATTTTTTGAGTATTTTATTTTGAGTTGAAACCCTTCCGATATCGTTTGATATCATCTAAAGATGCCATGCGCTTGGTATGTATATACCCTTTTTGTTACACGTTGTATAGTGGTGTATCGCGGACAGATAGTACTTTGTGTAGAATATTTTTTATGGGAGTAATGGAAAGACCGTAGTTTAGTGTAGTCATGGTGGCCTAGTGGTTAAAACACCAGCCTCTCAAATATGAGTGCGCGGTTTCGATTCCAGGTCAGGCAAGTACCAATGTAACTATTCTAAAGTTATATGTACTTTCTAAGTATATCTTGGACACCAATGACTGAAGGTGAAGGAAAACATCTAGAGGAAACCTGGGCCTGTAGCCAAAGTAACATCGCTTCATAGCGAAGCGCAATCGAATACCAAACCAACCAATGGCGGGAACGATTGACTACGCGACGCGATAAATAACGTGGTCAATCGTTCCTGCCATTGGTTGGTTTAGTATTCGATTTCGCTTCGCTAGGAAGCGATGTTACATTGGCTAGGGCCCCTGGACTTTAAAGTATGAAATCGCCAACCCGCATTGAGCAAGCGTGGTGATTACGCTCAATCCTTCTCTGTATGAGAGGAGACCTGTGCCCAGCAATGGGACGATAAAAGGTTGATGATGATTGACGATGTAGATTGCAGTGGTAGGTTATTTAACCTAACACTTGTGTAGGTAAAGTTTAATAAAGTAGTTGTTAAGAATTAATTGAGTTTTTTGATATTTTATTTAACCTGTGGTCACAAATATGATTGCTGATTGACATGTGACCAGTTTTATTGACCAGGACCTGAAGAGAAGGTAGATTTACGATAGTCTCACAAACCAAAACACATAAACGTTTTCCTAATGGTTACTTCTACCTGGCACACCTCGACACTAACTAAACGGTAATAACTTAAAATTCTAAACAAGCTATAAATTATTTTATCAACATATTTAACGCCGTTTGGCGTCCGGCCAACAACTGGTCATCTCACCCTAATTTATTTTGATTTTATTGCGCGGTTTATGATTATGAGTTGAGAGTGACATCTTGTTTTTTTAATAGTTCTTATTTGTAGCAGTTTTTATATATGTATGTGCTAGATTTGAAGAGCTTGGCATTGACCTAGGTTTAATTTTTATTAAATACAAACTAGTGCTTACTCGCAATCCCGCCTGATGGTAAGCAGTGATGTAATCGTTGATGGTAAAGTTATGCCAATCGTCCTGTTTTCTATGTACATTTTAAGGATGTAAGAAAATTTTCAGTACAATTCACTTGAAATCTTACAAACGGTTAATGTCAACAAAATACTATAGGCTGTTGGCGCCCAACTCGGACGGTTTGATCCCAGTTGGGTGCCAAATTATCAGAGACATATTCAAATTATTAATTGCTTAAAAATACAAGTACCACCCATACATAAAACACTTCTATAAGAAACAAAAATATGTGGATAATAAGCCCCTGAAAAGAAGGCTCTTCATTTTTTCTGTTTATGCGTCTAAGACGAAGTATTTTTTCTTATTTCAGATATTAGGTGCATAAGGCAGCCCTATCCTAAGAATAGTTACACCCACAGAGATGTTATAATGACTTCACCGAACGTCACAAATTCCTGACACTCTAACATACTTCTATCAATTGTTATGGAATTGTGTATATACTTTATCATTTCTGCTTTAGATATCTGTTGTTCTATTTCAACAGAAAACTTTCGCATCTATTCTGATTTTTTGCGAATATTTTTAGTTTGCCCTTGATGACTCAGACAAATGCAAAAATATATGAAAGTTTCTTTTATGTTTATAACAATAATGACGGAAAATCACTCTCAAAACATATACAGGTATCTAGCCGGTTGATACGAAGTGTCTCAAAACACTTCTACACTACTTTTTAATACTTCATAGCTACTAATCTCTCATTGGAAATCTTGACCCGTAAACCATCACGTAGCCCCAGTGCGAGTTGGTAGATATCACATAATTGTTTTCGGGTCTAGAATTTGCCGGTTTTCTTACGATGCTTTCCTTCACCTTTTTGAGAGGAGTGGTGATGAAATCTATATACTAATATATAAAGCTCTGAAGAGTTTGTTTGTTTGTGCGCGCTAATCTCGGGAACTACTGGTCCGATTTGAAAAATTCTTTTTGCGTTGGATAGCCCATTAATCCAGGAAGGCTTTAGGCTATATAACATCACACTGCGACCAATAGGAGCGGGGCATAACTAACTCCACGCGAACGAAGTCGCTGGCGACCGCTAGTAATTTACCCAAATTAAACTAATGTCTGTGTTCGAACCTAGGTCCTACAATATTTGTAAGTCGTGGCCGTTAACAAAGGGTTAAGGCTAAGGGTTAAGGGGCTAACCCCTTATACTGTACTTGCCATATTCATAATACACTACTTGTTGATTCTTCTTGATTTCAAATCTCAGTTTCATTGACATTGCGAAATATCTTGGCAACTAAGAGCAAATATCTGAATAAACACTAGAAATTGCAGTTTTAGTACCTATATGTTTTGTAAAGTTTTGCTTTATGAAAAAGGTTGCTACACCCCAAAAGCAGCTGCAGCAAAAAATAACATTATCTATTATTCTAATAGCATCATCATTAATTCATATTCCGTGATCCGAACTAAAGCTGTCCTTTAGTAATAGAAAACTCACGTTTCTTCGGCCGAAACTCCGCACTTCATACTTAGGTCAGTAGAATATTAATTTTACTAAGTAATTGTTTTTTATTTAACGATAAACTAATGCTTGACTGCGATCCCGCCTGATGGTAAGCAGCGATGCAATCGTTGATGTTAAAGCGCACTAGTTTATTAAAAGCCTATTCACTCTAGCTTTAAATACACTATTATAATAGGACAGGAAGACCGCTGCATTTTGGGACGATATGGCAGTTCCATGTTGCATTTGTTTTAAAACGTTTGTACTAGAATCGATGGCCGATGGGGCAGGAAGATTCTGGAGTGGCGGCCACGTGCCGGAAGACGCAGTGTAGGGAGGCCCCCAACAAGGTAGACCGATGACCTGGTGAAGGTCGCGGGAAGCTGATGGATGCGGGCAGCACAAGACAGGTCATAATGGAAAGCCTTGGAGGAGGCCTTGTCCAGCAGTGGACCGAAGAAGGAGTAGTAGAGAACGCCGGAGTATGATTCCAACACTTAACTTTACAGCTAAAATATGCTAGACCAGTAGCAGCAGGATTGCATGCATGCTTAGTCATATCTTTCATGAACGGCACATAATCCATTTGCGATGCGGAATTTTAAATTGACCAGTATTGCACACGTCTTTATGAAAAACATAAGAGTAATGTTGATTAATTATGCTAATAAATTTTGAGAGCGTTGTTTTCTTAAGCTTCTAATGTTTTTGTTGTCTGTAAAAGATAGCTCTTTACGCCCTTAGTAAAGTCTTCATATTTATGTTCTGTAATTTCTATGGTATAAATAATAAAGAGTATTCTATTCAATATTTCATGTTCTTCTAGAATAATTACCGACATACAGCGAAGTTTTGACTTCTATTCGAAAGTATGGCTCGTTTCTGTTTTCGGTTTCGTTTAAATTTCAAAATCTTTATACCAAGGACAGTCATCAATAAGGGCTATATTTCACCGGGACATCATGGTGGCGCAACCAGTCGCAGCTACCAACAAAATGTATATAGGGTTGAGCAACCAAACAACAGGTGAGTAACTCTCCATAGATTACAAATTATATATACTCTATAGATTATACATTTTGTTTAATATAGCCCTCAGGTCTATCATCATCATCAACCTTTTCATCGTCCCACTGCTGGGCACAGGTGTCCTCCTCTCATACAAAGAAGGATTGAGCGTAATCACCACGCTTGCTCAATGCGGGTTGGCGATTTCAGACTAAAAGTCCAGGTTTCCTCAAGATGTTTTCCTTCACCTTCAGTCATTGGTGTCCAAGATATACTTAGAAAGCACGTATAACTTTAGAAAAGTTACATTGGAACTTACCAGACCTGGAATCGAACCCGCGCACTCATACTTGAGAGGCTGGTGTTTTAACCACTAGGCCACCGCGACTCGACTGTTACATTACACTGTGTTGTGTTCAGGTCTATACCGACTAGTTTTTATAACCCTTTTCACGCTTTTTTTTTTTAACAGAATTACATAAGTACATCTTTTAATTTTCGGCATGGATGCGTACTTCATACGCAACAGTTGAAACCAAAGTTGCCATGAACTTACTGGCATAAATTTTTCCCCTTATCAAAACACACTATTAAATAGCTCTTCTTTGATTCGCAAGAAAATTAGCCATCCATATAACATTCCTACTACTTAGTCTAACTCTAAACACTACAACACATCAAATGCTCCTATCATTAACAAATAGCGCTAATCTCCTGCGTCATTGCAAACATTGCTCATCTTAAACTTTACATATTCGTTCGCATCTTGGCACAAATCTCGTCTGAGCGAGCGAAGCGAGAATCGAGTAAGGAGAACGATGTATTAAACTTGTACCATAATCATAGAATGCAATGAGTGAAACATAATAGGTAGGGTAGGTGTTAAGTGCACAAAGCGAGTCGGTAATCACTCTGCGCTCTAACACAAAAGTAGCCGATGTTGGAGATAAAATAGCGTTGCTGAAGTAGAAGTTAGCTGGACACCTCGCTAGATTGTACCTAAAGAGACAGGCGAAGATTGTCACTCACTGGACGCGAAGGAGGACATTGCCGTCGAGATTAACCACGTCGAAGGTGGCATGACGATGTGACCAGCCCCCTAATCGGGGAACACATTTTTGTCAAACGATTGCGAATATTTGAGATCGTTTGGACCGAACGCGCGCCTCAAAGAGATGATGTATGTCATCGTGACGGGGTCCACGCAAACCGATGCCTCCTGGGCCAGGGTTGCGGGTTGGTTAAAAAAGAAACCGCGGCCCTGGCGCACAGGCAAGTAAAGAAACACGGGTGGGTTTTAATCAACGCTGTTCCCGCTGTGCGGGAGAGGACATTTTCCCACCCAAAACAAAAAAAAAAGGCAATAACAACAATCTCCAAGTGCTAAAAGTAACCTTGTCTACTTAATTTTACATTATTCCAAGTCCATAAATATCTTTGGTAGAATTATACTTTACTTCTTAAGAGTATTCTGGCATTGATGCACTATAGTTGCTAATGCTATGGCTGCTAATTATACAAACACCTCACATAATTAGAGATCAAACGCAGAACATTTATATTCATTCAAGTTAAAAGCATCCCTTTTACAAAACCGTTCATAACTGCTACACTGTTTCCCTTTGCTGTGTTTACGTTACTAATATGCTTTTTGACAGAATGAAGCATTTACTTGTTTATGGTCATCGCACGTGGGCTCATCTGAGGTATAAAGAAACCTTTTTGAATAGTTTAGTTTTCCTTTTATTATTTACCACGAAGTAAGTTATAATGTCATAATCATAGAATGAAGTTGTCCAGTCCTCACCATAATGGGGTAGTTGACTAAAAAAACTAATTTGTCCGTCAGTCAGATTTCTAATGAATACTAGACACGTATTTCTTCTTTTTTCATATAAACAAAAAATGAAGACGACAGTGCGTTGAAAACTCTGTGACGTCACTGCACGCTACACTTTTTAGCGAGTAGTGACGTTACCAGCCACCACTCCTGATCTTTGATGCCTTTTATTTTTGTAAATTTTTATTGACTTGATAAAACAAAATATACGTATCCAATATTTTTATATAATCCGACTGACGGACTAAATAGATTTTTTTTTTTACCCAGAAAATATCCCTATTACGTAACATACTACTATTCTTAATTTGAATAATTTTGAAGCATCTCGCTAATCCATTGACGGTTCGTTGCAAGTTAAAAAAAATACAAATAAATATGTTCGAAAAATGTGTCAGATCAACAACGTAAACAACGCAATGAATGTTGTTGAACTGTCAAAATGAAACTTATGCATACATGGGGCCAACCGCTGTAAATAAAACAGTAGAATTTAAACTCTTGTTCGTATCTAATCCAGTTAAAGTTGTGGTTTAGTTTCTATCACATTTAGTATCACGCTAAAGTTTTAACTTCAGTTGAAGTAAAACCAGTAAACTTCGTCAGACATAATAATTCAAACTAAATCCATACTAATATTATAAATGCGAAAGTAACTCTGTCTGTCTGTCTGTCTGTTACGCTTTCCCGCTTAAACCTCTCAACCGATTTTGATGAAATTTGGCACAGATAATCTTTAGACCCTGAGAAAGAACATAGGCTACCTTTTATCCCGGAAAAATTTGATATTCCCGAAGGAAATCTAAAAAGCGCGATATAACCGAACTCCACGCGGGCGAAGCCGCGGGCGGAAAGCTAGTAAATTATAAGTATGTACATAAATCCAATCTAGATTAATTTAGACGTAAATTTGACAAATGGCACAGAAAATTTAGCTTTATTTCAGCTTTTTTATTTGACATCTGTTACGTTCCAATTGTGATCCAGATAGGGTGAAACCAGTTAAAGTTGTGGATTAGTTTCGATCACATTTAGTATCGCGCTAAAGTTTTAACTTCGGTGTAAGTAAAATCAGCATGTGTGATAAATTTCGTATAATAATTCAAACTAAATAAATTATAAGTACATAAATCCAATCATTTAGACGTAAATTTGACAAATACACAGAAAAAGTTAACTTTGTTTCAACTTTTCCATTTGACAGCTGTTACGTTCCAATTGTGATCCAGTTATGGTTAAACCATGTGTCAAAAAGTTAGCGCGATACGAAACGTAACTAAAGTTTTGGTTTGGTTGCGATGCAATTCTGTTTTGGTTCAATTATTTTAGCGGGATTGCCCTCCTGATAGTGAATTACCTATGCAATAACCTTGCTGAAAATTTGTTAATATTTTACCAATAAACTTATTTAATGATGATATCGAGTCTGAACGGAATATTTATCAAACCGAATCGGCATTATCATAATACAGATGACAAATGTTCTCACAGACTTTGAGTGATCTAGAAAATAAAATTAAAAACCTACCACTGTCCCTTGAACAAAGGTGAGAACTAAAATAATGATGTTTTCGGAACAGATGACGCATGTTTGTTTATGATCTTCATTGGGAGCCAGAGTCTGTCAGTTGTAAAGATTTGTTACCCTGACTTTTGTTAGCTTTTTTACATGAAGAGTGAATTATCATTTTTCAATCATTAATTTGTGGCTACGATAGTACAGTTTAAATATCAAATGAGTTCATATTTTAAGATTAATTTCTAAAATATTCTTGACCGATTTGTTTAAAAGCAAAAAAAAAAAAAATATTGACCATGGCATTTCAAAGATTATGATTGATTATGTGAATTTTTTGAGGATATTTTTTATCAGAAGATACCTAAAATTAAATGTTTAATCACTTCATTAACACCAAAGGTTATCAAATAAGTATATAATCCATCAAACGATATCGAATTCCGTTCTTAAAGATTAATTACTGTGTATTTATTGTACGTAGATAAAACTCTAAGTAAAAAATAAATATAATTGCTGCAAACATACTCGTATTTCATATCACAACACCACAATTCTGACAGAAATCCGCCTTATATAATTTATTTTTAACGGTATTAAAAATTACCAATATAAAATATGGTTATATTTTATCTTTTTATTATTTAAATTTCACTGGCACATCACAAAAAAAAACCACATCAATTTAAATATAGAAACGTAAATTTTTCCCGCGCGCGTTCAACCAAAGATTATGGAGTAAAGTTTTTTATTTTTTAAACAGCCTCGCCCTTGTTCGGAACACGCGGTCATTCGGGCTACGTCCGACGTCGTACTAGAGTTTAAGAAGACAAAATTAAAAATGTTTATTTTGGTAGTGTTGATCCGTGGGCGGGATACAGTGTGAACAAATGTTTTATCACTCCCGGTTTTACACCGTAGTTATCGACAGTTTTTTTTTAATGTAATTTTGATTGACAAATGAAAATATCTTAGAGAATGTTTCTCTGGGATATTTTGATGCGTTGGGAAAGAAAGTCTACGACGAAAATATGACTTCCAGTTCCAATTTATAAGAATATCAAAGAAAACTGGAAAGGAAACATAAAACGTTCAGTCCGTCATTCATCTTTTTTGTTTTAAAACATCTGCAGCATTGCTTTGGTATTTATGATGTTGGAATGGATGTTTCTCAGCATTTCTCTTTTTTTACCAAAAATACTTAAAAGAAAGTCCTGCTTGATAAATTTCGAATACCTGCCTACTACATCTATACTCATCACCATCTCAGCGTTAATCCCAGTCGCATCAGCTTTGGGGTCTGGGGTCGGCTTTACCTACTATATCCATACTCATCATCATCGCAGTCATTATTATCAGTCATCATCAGTGTTAATCCCAGTCGCATCCGCAGCTTTTTCAGCTTTGGAGTCTGGGGTCCGCTGTACCAGTCTAACTGTTGATTTTGGCTAAACTTCAATATTTTCCGCGAAGCGACTGCTGTCTGACCTCCACAACCCGAAGGCGATATCGAAGCATTGCAGTTAGACCAATTGTTGGACTTTCGAGGGCTCCAACAACCCGTAACGACTGCCATTAGACCTACTATACCATACCTACCTACCAGTGGCGAAGGGTGAAATTTTGACAAAGGGAAGCCGGTCCAAAAAATAAACACTTACCTACTGCAGGATATCTTGGAGGAGGTCTTCAGATAAGAATAATATTGCCGGTAGAATAATATAAGCCATAATAACAAACAAAATCCACAGTATTTAACCAAATCTGCGATTAAATTACCTTACAGAATCAGTCACAGTTTAAATAACACAAATATTAAAATATAACAAACAAAATTATCACGCACCAGTGGTATAGCAACACATGTCACATTCTAACAATAATTTATTTTCAACCAAACGAAATGAAACACGAAAATATGCCAAAATAAAAAGAATATGACTTGCGAAGGATTTCATTATAACGCTAATTCTTTTTAATTTTGTCGTGTTTCCTTTCTCCCGTGCCGTGGTTTCTTTGTCTCTTTCTAATAGAGGAGAGGAGAGAACTGCAAGCCGGTTGCCAATAGCTTCAACTTTCCTTAAATTTTGGACGGTTAGCGAGCATTAGAAAGAGATGGTCTGACACGCTCTGTCTCTTTTCGCCTCATAGTAAAACGTTGGCCGAGATAAGCTGTAATTCGTCGAGTTACCTTCAATGTAATTTAGGTACGAAAAATTGAAGCGCTGATTAATTTACGACTATAAAATGAAATGTGATACTTAGGGTATTGCTAAGAATTACTATTGCTATTGTAAATCGCGCAGGCATTTGATTAATAATACTTTGTTAATGAAATAGAATGTAAATACTTTTGTATGAATATGGAACTGATTTTTGAAAGGTAACCCGGTGGGAATCGGCTTGTATCGACTCTTCGCCACTGCTACCTACTATATCCACACTCATCATCATCCCAGCGTTAATCCCAGTCGCATCCGAAGTCCACACTATCTAATAATAAATCTAAAGTTTTTTTGGTGTAGTTTTTATCTAAAGCTTTTTAATTTTTAAAACCTATAACTACAGGTCGTATTTGTTTTTTTTTTGACGATGATGATTTTGCTTTTATAGCCATACCCTTGAAGAAGGCTATAGTTTATTTATCATTACGCTCATGGAGCAAATATTACGCTAGTGCCCTTAAGAGACGAGCAAAATGAAAAAAGGTGGCTAAAAAAGCTCGAGCAGGGATGCGATGTGATACCACGCAAATATAATCTGACATAAGTAATTTATTAAAAAAAAAAAACATGAAAACGTTGCCAAAGTGTCTGTTACTAAACATTCTTGGACTATACTCTTATTTAAATCCTGTTTACACGACGGAGATATTTTAGCTCATTTTACATTCGGACAGTAAAGTAGTGTTTTTTAATGATATTCACACTTCACTGCACTTGTGTCGCATTTTGTTGGAAATTAATAGCAAAAATAATAGGAAGAAAATTGGGTGGCGGGAATGTTTTTAGAGTAAGTATTAGTTTTGTTAATAAACATGAAAATATTTGATAAACCGAACATTACACCGTGTTTTATTAAAGGTTTAGTTTAGGTTATGGTTCGGAAATCTAATTAAATTAAATATAATAGATCAACCACTATGTAAATCATCATCATCTCAGCGTTAATCCCAGTCGCATCCGTAGCCTTTTCAGCTTTGGAGTACGGTGTCCGCTCTATCAGTTTAACTGCTGATTTTGACTAAACTTCGATATTTTACATGAAGCGACTGCCGTCTGACCTCCACAACCCGAAGGCGATATCTAAGCATTGCAGTTAAACCAATTGTAAGACTTTTGAGGGCTTCAACAACCCTTAACGACTGACACTAGATGTTCGTATGGAAACCGGGACCAAAGGCTTAACGTGCTTTCCGAGGCACGACCAGACCAGTGCATTATTCATATTCATGCATACAAATATTCGCACAATGCAAGTGCGGGGATCGAACTCGCGCCTTCTTGTGCAACGGTCGCGTTCGCTACCGCTACGCCACGGAGGCATCAACCACTACGTAAATACCACTACTTATAAAAATCAAAATCAAAGCATTTACATATTTAGGTAATTAGTTAAAATGAATGCTTTGATTGCAATCAATTACAGACACTTGTATTGTCAAAGAGTCATTCAGAAAGAAGCTTGCTGCCCATTCCAAAGCATAGGCAACTATTTAGAAGCACAGGCACGAAAATTCACAGCATACATATAACATATTCAGTATTCACACACCCCCTCAAAAACATGTAAATACAACATAGTCAGAAACCTCGCACTCAAACATATGAACTGTAGACAATTTACCAAGTCCATTGCTAACGAATGGATGTTCACAGAATGAAGAGATAAATTGTGCTTCTTTAAGAACGATGATTCCAGTCTCAGTAAGTTTCAGAAAATATGAAAGAGTTGTCAAAATCTAGTGATAAATAAATGTCTAAATCTTGTCAAAATATAGGTTATTGTGAGACTGTGAAAATTTATTTCTTTTTATAATTATGAACTAGTGCCAGACCGCAATCCCGCCTGATGGTAAGCAGTGACGTAATCGTTAATTGAATAGGAAGGAAGGCGCCAGTTGAGCAAGGTGATGCAATGTTAAACCCAACAACACGACCAACGAGGCTGCGCCAGAGCGAGATTGATCTTGAGACCCTCCACGACCAAACTCCTGACACAACAACATTTGGCGAATCGTACCCGGCACACATGGCAACACAACTGCTCAGATTCGTCCTCCGTACGGCTTCACCAGACATCATGCCGGAACACGACAAATCGCTTGGCGGCAATACTTTGTCTGGTGGGTGGTAACTAGTTCTTACTATAATTGCCACTCTGTTATAAATTGGAGGGAACCTGAGTCCCATCATCACAATAGCATCACAACAGCCATGTCAATAGTTAACTTACCCGACGTTATAAGTTAACTATTAACGTCGGATACGTTAATTATTAGTTATTGATAGGGTATGCAGGGTAAACAAACAAAACACTACCAACAAAAAAAAAATGACACAAATAAGGAAAGTGATAACATAGCACTTATTTTGATAAAGGTGGACGACCTGGCACGGCTTTTAGATAATGAATTTGCAATATAGCGATAAATTGGCTTATACAAGGTTTTTCAATAAAAATCTAAGTGTAAAAACTCTATACCAGCATTAAAATCTGTAGCGGAATAACATTCCACTCATAAATTCTCATTTTCTTTTCCCCCGTTAAAATAACGACAAATAATGAATGGCACCATAATTCTGTTTTCAAATCATAAATTGGAGAACTTGTAACGTCTTCATTTTATTTTTTATTCAAGATTCAACCTTCATGGTCACTGGATGTTAACACAAGAGTGGTTTTTAATGGTCATCCTACTAATATTATAAAGGCGAAAGTTTGTAAGTATGGATGTATGGATGTTTGTTACTCTTTCACGTAAAAAATACTGAATGGATTTGGTTGAAATTTGGCACAGGGGTAGATAATAGTCTGGAATAACACATAGGCTACTTTTTATCCTGGAAAAATATGCAGTTCCCGTGGGATACGAAAAATATTAGTCCACGCGGGCGGAGCCGCGGGCGAAAGCTAGTATACTATAAAAGAACACACACTGGGCTGAAAGATACGCAGTAATGGTCCTAATGTTCTACGTAATGCATTAACATTTTTATAGCCTTGTCCTAGTTGCGTTAGGGCTGTTTTTTGTCTAACTGGATGCAGATGAATACAACAATGTGTTCCAGTGTGGTTACCGAGCGCACAACACACACACCCAGCGCCGCTGCAGGCGCGAGCAGGTGAGCGGCGCGTTGACCATATTTTTGTTGGGACAAGCAGGTAACATAACAAGCTCATAACTTTGTGATTTTTCATGACAGGTTTTTGAAATTTGGTACATAAATTCTTTACATAAAAATACTTGATACGTGATTCGGGCTTCGCATATACAAAAAATAACGTTGTATATAAAGTGACTGCCTTTTAGATCTCCACAATCCTGTTTCTGAGAAAAACAATTATTCTTAGTAAGACTGACAAGCTGTAGAGTACTCGACTGTAAAACATCTACACTGACAACCGGGACCGAATTTATTGCGCTTTCCGAGGCACTGGAGTGATCTCCGTATGGAAAGTCACCCATCTTCGAATAGACTTCAGCAAGCATTGCTAGCCATGTGACCCTACCCGATCAGTTTTGTTCTTTATTACAAGAGACACTATTTTTTATTATTTTCAATTCAAAGCAAACATTAGAGAACTTACCGGTCTTTTATACATTATTTATGTTCTTCATTCAAACTTTATTGTCACTGGCCGTAAATACATAAGGACTGTTGCTAATGTTCTTACATTGATTTTAAATCCATTCGGAACTGAATTTTGGACAGTACTGGGTAAAATGTTCTATGGAATGCATTAGTGTTGATAATTTTGTCGATAAAAATAGTTGATAAGATTATCGATTACTATGTAGGTACACTAAATTACATAGCTAAATAATAACAGCTGCAAAAGTAGATTAAAGGTTAAGCACCGCTTGAAGAGGCCGGTGCATAGATGGGTGAACATTCATTATATATCACGTCCCCTCAGGGCCTCGGAAGATCTTTGATAGTCGTTACACCCGATCCTACCCAGCAACTGGGTTGTAGAGCTTCATGTAAGTAAAAAAAACTTTTTTACAAAAAAAACAACCGACTTCCAAAAACCACTACAAAGTGAAAAATAACTAATTTCGGAAGTCGGTGTCTTTGGTTTTGTATACTTATTCGTTTTTTGACACCGACTTCCGAAATTAGTTATTTTTCACTTTGTAGTGGTTTTTGGAAGTCGGTTGTTTTTTTGTAAAAAAGTTTTTATTTTACACTTTTTAGTTGTTAAAAGTACTATGTATTTAGTTGCATCCGGTCAGACTGGAAGCTGACGCAAATATAGTTGGGAAACGACGTAATTTTGTTTACTTTATTTTTTACCCGTAAGTATTCCCTCAACTGCCTATGGTATTCAGCATCAAATTTACTGCAGATCATTATTTTAACCCAATGGGTGCACAGGTCTTATCAATATAAATGAATGAAGTCCAACCACAAAGTAGCTACTGTAAACCGTTGAGGAGTTCCCGGAACTGGCCTTTTGTCTTCATCATCAGAGCTCTTATGACAGCTACAACCCATCTAGGTGTAAAGTTCTTATCAATACAAATTAATCGAGCCCAAACACAAGGTAGCTGCTGTGAATTGTTGAGGAGTTCCTTCGACTGTCTCCCGGCTCCATCATCAGATCTATTCCAGACCTTTATTAAATTGTAGTGCTTTAAAATACTTAATGAAAATGCTAAGAAATGCACTAGTCGCTCCTGCAATTTTTGAAAGTTTCCCTTTTTTCTCTGGTCTTCCACCATCAAACCCTGATATCCTTATCATGGACCTTGGGAACGTCTTCTTTCCAACAGAAAAAGAATTATCAAAATCGGTTGATAAACGACGAAGCTATGCGCGAACAAACATAAAAAAAAGCATATATACGGTCGAATTGAGTAACCTCCTCCTTTTTGAAGTCGGTTAAAAAGTGGTATTCAGTTTCATCTGCCCCGTAATCGGCGAACACATATTTGTCAACTGATTGCGACTAGTTGGGATCGTTTGAAACGAACGGATCAATGGGCGCCCCGAAGGATCCCAACTAGTCGCAATCATTTGACAAAAATGTGTTCGCCGATTAGGGGCTGGTTAGACGTGAGGCCGAGCCCATCCTACTTGCAACCCCTTGGTAAGACTAGTTCCCAGAGTTTTAGGCTTCTAACTACCCACAACTTTTTTTGATATGTTGGTGTGTTTTTTTGTCGTCCTCCGTGGCGCAGCGGTCAACACGCTTGCCTGCGACGTGGAGGCCCCGGGTTCGATCCCCGGCCAGGTCATGATGGAAAAACGATCTTTTCCTGATTGGCCTGGGTTTTGGATGTTTATCTATTTATGTATCTATTATAAAATATAGTATCGTTGAGTTAGTATCCCATAACACAAATCTTGAACTTACTTTGGAGCTAGCTCAATCTGTGTGATTTGTCCGTATATATTTATTTATAACTAAAGAAATACAGTTTGGACCAGCATACAGCACTACGGGCTTTCCAAGGGGTCTCTGAAAACTGATTGATACTCATTCCCGAACCAACTGCGGAAAGCGTAACTTTGATCCATTTGTGCAGCATTTCTCAATCCACCACAAATCCCTTATTTATGATTAATCCATCTCTATTTATTATAAATACGCCAAAACTATAACATCATTTTCTCGGTGGTAGGCCATAACATCGGCTGCCGGCAGAAGTTACCACCCACCAGACAAAGTCTTGCCGCCAAGCGTTTCGTTGTGTTCCGGCATGATGTTTGGTGAAGTCGAACGGAGGACGGGTCTGAGCAGTTGGGTTGCGACATAGAATAAAGAGAGGGAAGTACGTTATCTTCATACAAACGGACCGCGCGCGGCTTGTATGTTTGCGCCATAGTATCTATGCGTCGCCGCACGCACACCTAAACACAATATTAGAGTGCCTATGACTGCGCTAGTCGCGGCTAGCACGGAACGAGGTTCGCGCGTCACGGCTTTTCGGCACATTAGCTTTTAAAAAATGATCACATAAACTGCAAAGTTGGTATGTCTATTTCTGAACAAATAAAGGACTTATATTTTTCAAATTATATTTCTAAAAGTTATTTACAAGGATACGGATATATTACACATTAAAGTTTAATAACAACGCGTTTCGTAATAGTCGAAACCGAAGAAAGTAGGAATTTTTCTGTAGCTAATTTGTAATTTTGTATTAAATGTGTGATTCAATAGATGTTATGTTTGTATTATTTATATTTGTATTAATTAAAAATAAAAATAAATATGGTTCTTTATGTGTACAAAACTAAAAATTAAAATTACAAAAAAAAACTGACTAGTATATGTAAACTAAATACTAAGCAAATAATTGAAACATAAGCTCTTAGTCTATAAATATTTGTTAGCGGTTTGGGCGACAACCGTAACCGACGAAGCGCGGACAGTCGTCAACCCTAAGACAGTAGGCAATTAAATCGCGGATTGGGTCGCAGATAACCTACTTCCCTTCTTTATTCTATGGTTGCGATGTGTGCCGGATACGATGCGCCAAATGTTATCGTGTCTGGAGTTTGGTCGTGGAGGGTCTCCAGATCAATCTCCCTCTAGCGCAGCATCGTTAGGTCGTGTTGGTTTTGGGTTTAATATTGCATCACCTCGTTCAACTGCCGTCATCCTTCCTATCCACTAAGGTTTTTAAGCAAATAGCGATTTACCATAAATGATTGCATCACTGCTTACCATCAGGCGGGATTGCAGTCAAGCACTAGTTTATAATTAATTAAAAAAAAAACAGTCAGCAATTCCACAAAATATTGAAATAATAAAATAACCAATTAAATTTCACTTACACCGTTTAGTGTTGCCAAGCTTTAAAAAAAATTACCACCGGAAAAGCATTAACTATGATTTTATTTATCATTAAATTTTAAACCTTCTTATTTTTATTTCACTAATGCTAGCAGTCGCAGGAAGTCAGTTGTTGCGGAGACTTACTATACGTTTTAGATCAAAGGAAGTTCGATGTAAAAATAAATTTGGACAAGTTTCAAGAGAAAAGTGTGATTTGTAAATCTACTAGATGCATGCCGCGGTTTTACCCGCGTAAGGATCAATCTCGTAAGAACATCGGGATATAAAGTAGCCTATGTTTTTATCCAGTTCATGTCTACCCATTGTTCCAAATTTCATCCAAACCCATTCAGACGTGTTAGCATGAAAGTGTAGTTTAAACAAATCAAATCTTTTTTTATACAACATTATTTTTGTTTTAACAGTATTTTTAAGTAAAGAATCTATGTACAAAATTTCAAAAAGATATAATAAAAACCACCAAGTTATGAGCTTGCTATTCTACTTGGTTGTCCCAACAAAAATATGGCCAAAGGTCGTACGGGCAGCGAGCGCGGGCGTTGACCCCGGGCGTCAGCTGTGATCTATCGTAACCATGATCGTAACCGCTCGGTAACCACTCTGCGGTCTCATTCTAAATGTATTTGGGAAAAAATATAACATGGTGTAAAACTGATTGGAATCGATTCAGTTGCTTATTCTGAATAAACTATATTCAGGTTTAAATAACGTTGTATATGTAATTAAAAAAAAAAAAAGTGACTTCACTCGCTCTGGGCGGAGCGGAAAGTCAGACTTTTACTCACTAAAACCCACTCGTATTTCTTCATTTACCTGTTCCAGGGGCCACGGTATTTACATATTAATTTTTGCAGGTGGTTGATTGATGTTTCTCATATTTTTACGTTGTAAAATTCTTGAGTTTATCATGCATGTTACGTAGGTGGAAAATAAATCGGCTTAAAGATAATGTACTAAATGGATTAGACATAATAATATATTCGCTTCTTTATTTTTTTTAATGTAGGAAAATAACAAAAGATTTTAGCCCTTTTTTCTGGATATTTTTGTCGAAATAATTTATGTTGGCAACATTTTTTTTTCCCGAAGGTAGAAACTGAGGTTACAGAAAAAGACAACACGACTTAAATAATATTTACGACTAGCTGTGCCCGCGACTTCGCTCGCAATTTCTTCAATGTACAAAAATGACTTTTCTACAGATTTATTATATGTATAGATTGTACTCTGTCCACTTCATGACAGCTTATGCTTGCCGTAATTAGCTTACAATGTTCCACGGTTAAGGTGGTGAAGGTCGCGGGAAGCCGATGGATGAGGGCAGACCGGTCAGCGTGGAAAGCCTTGGGGGAGGCCTTTGTCCTGCAGTGGGGATAGGCTGAAGAAGAAGAAGAAGAAGTTCCACGGTTAGGACTTCAGGACACAAGTCTCTTCACTGTGAGATCCCGTTTATGTTTCCTTCTTTCTTTCTTTCTGCTTCAGACTATAGATGTCCACTGCTGGACAAAGGCCTCCCCCAAGGCTTTCCACAATGACCGGTTTTGTGCTGCCCGCATCCATCGGCTTCCCGCGACCTTCACCAGGTCTTGAAATTAGTGTCCTTGTAGGAATACACCTTCACCAGGTCATCGGTCCACCTTGTTGAGGACCTCCCTAAACTGCGTGCTTTTATGTTTTAATTTTATTAAATTCAAGTTCTTTATAAAAAGAAATTCAATAAAATACAAAATTCTTGAAGACACTCAAATTGTAGTCCGACGGAAACACCGCCGCTGGCAAATTGTTCCAGTCCCTCGAGGTACGCGGTATAAAGGAGGAAGCGAAACGCTTCGTCCGGATCGTAGTGGTGTTAACAACGTAAGGGTGGAAACTCGCCGTACGACGGGTCGTTCGATGGTGCAACAGATCTTTTTTTAATAATTATAAACTACTGCTTGACTGCAATCCCGCTTGATGGTAAGCAGTGATGCAATCGTTGATGGTAAAGCGCACTACTATATTAAGCCTATTCACTTAAATAACTTAGGAATAGGAAGGATGATGGCAGTTGAGCGAGGTGATGCAATGTTAAACACAAGACCAACACGATCAACGATGCTGCGCCAGAGAGAGAGAGATTGATCTGGAGACTGTCCACGACCAAATTCTCGACACAACAACCTTTGGCGCATCGTACCCGGCACACATCGCAACACAACTGCTCAGACCCGTCCTCCGTACGGCTTCACCAGACATCATGCCGGAACACGACGAATCGCTTGGCGGTAAGACTTTGGCTGGTGGGTAGTAACTACTCTCGGTTTGTAAAGACGGTCACCGATCCACAGACCAACCGCAGCCAGCGTTGCTTAACCTGACCGATCGAACTGTGCGACTGTTATTATTTATCCAAAGGACCCGTGACTAAACTCTTTTGCAGCAGATGGAAGACATTAAACTAAAATCGGAAACGATAATTTTCCTGACACTGCTACATCGTTTCCTTTCCCTTGTGAAGTTGTGACTAAAGAAACCATTAATAATATTCTTGATGACATTAATAAGAGAAACGGTTCTCTGTAAACTGATATCTTTGTTAAGTTTTCAAATTTCAATCCTTACTTTATATTATAAATGGGAAAGTGTTTTGTTTGTGTTGTGTTGTGTGTGTGTTTGTTTGTTCCGGTTTCACGTTGTAACTACTGAACCGATTGCTTTGAAATTTTGCTGGCGTAAGGTTAGAAGTCCGGATTAAAGTATAGGGTACTTTTTATCCCGCAAAAAATTGATATTCCCGAGGGAAATCTAAAAAGCGCGATATAACACGGGTTAGTCAGTAGGTCTGATACGCTTTTCCGCTCCGCCCAAATCAGGAGAGGTTAGTTGAGGATTTCTCATCCAAAAAAAGGAGAGTTGTGCTAGTGACGTACTAATCGATCAACTGTTTTATAAAATGCGTTTTGGAGAGTGTGCGCGGGAATGGCATGACTTAATTCCCCCATGTCCGTTCTATCATCGTACGATCGACGAGTATGCCAAGTATCCACTCTTACGTTTTTGACAATACTACAATCCGGACGAAGAGTTTCGTCTTTTATACCGCGTATACATCGAGGAACTGCAACAATTTATCTGCGGTGCTCTTATCGTCTGACTACAATTTAAGTGCCTTCAACGCTAAAGTGAATAGGCTCTTAATAAACTAGTACTCTTTACTATCAGGGAAAAAAAAAACTAGACATGACAAAACTTGCCAACTTTTACTATAGGCCTGTAAAACAATCCAGTATGCTTCATATTGTTACGGGCTAGGGGTACTAAAATGCCGGTTTATTGGCAACGAAGGTACAGTCGATTGTAGGCAATGACAAGCAGAATGTCGCGGACGTTGCACCGAAGTCATCCCTTATGTCCACGAAGTCCGCGTTGTAAACACACAATAACACTATCAGATGTTACTTCACGTAGTATTCAAAATTCTTGTTATAATTGTCGCAGTAGGAGTAGGTCTTCTTTAAGATCGCTTCTTAACTGTCGCTGTTTTCGTATCGGTAGTCGAGTGCAGACTGACTGTGCGCCGGCTTCACGGCGCTATATATAGGCCAGCTGATCGAACATTCCAGATTCCTCTAGACGTAATAATAATACCCCATAACTTTGAGGTCACTCGGAAGTACCTACGGTAATTCCCGGAAACGGGTTTCTAGAAATTTCGATGACGACACTTTGTTGACAAAACTGTTGAGACCTGTACCATTCGATAGGCCGTCCTAAGTCTAGCAATGCGTTTTATTATTGTACCTAGAAAATGTCTAGATCTGGGGATATAGGGCTTAAAAGTGACACACTGCATGTCACGCGATATTGAACCTTATGCCATCGACATAAGGTCCATTCGTAAACAATATCATATTTATATCGCCATATCCGACTGAGGAACATCAACTGTCCGTTGAGGCATCAACGAAGGGAAATCGCTGTTTGTATGGGATGGAAGTCTGATGGATACCAGATTGTCATGACACGATTCTGATGCAGCCGCCATTACTCAAATGGCACAGCGATTGACCTCTTCAATGGCTGAATTGTTCACGATGTTTTCATAAAAAGAACTGTGAATTAACCTAGAATTGGAGCCAATGTTAAATGGGAAAGAAATTGAGTAAATGGGATAGGCGCCGTATGAATCATCCTATATTTTATTTTAGAGGGAATTTTGTTAAAGTTTGTTGATCGTTGACGGGCATTCAGAAGTACTAAAGTATGATAGTTAGTCTTACCAAGAGGTGTGGTGTTACCTAGTTATTAATTTGTTCATTACATAGGAACTTAATAGCCCAGCACGTAGAGCCGATGGCCGATGGGACAGAGAGGGTCTTGAATGGCGAGTGGCGACCACATCCCGCCAAGCGCAGCGTCGCGTCGCTCACCCACAGACTAGGTGGTCGGATGACTTGAATAAAATCGCAGGGAAGCGCTGGATGCAGGCCGCGTCCAACCGTTCTTTTGGAAATGCTTGGGGAGGCCTATGTCCAACAGTGGACTTCATGTGGCTGAGATGATGATGACGATGAGATAGAAACCATATGGTCCGTCTTTGCAGTATACTGGTAATCAGCTACATGCAATTAGACTGCAAGATGAATACTACATAGTTAGAAGAAAGGGTCAAACAGAAGGTAGGTCAATACATATAATAAAAAAAGTAAAACTGTTGACATAACGGGAATCAGGAAATGATTCGTTTTAGGCTACAACTATCAATATAATAGTTATATGTATGTCAAATATATTGATGGTCTGTAATCTTCTTCAACACCTCAATCATGTAAAAACCATAAAATCACTATTTGAATAATTTTGTAAGACATTACTAATCTATTGCTTCTAATGTTCGAAAAGTTCTCTGCTCAACAACATAAACAACGCAATGGATGTTGTTGAACTGTCAAAATGAAACCCGTTCCTACCTTTACGCACATCAGATTCTAAGCTTTACGCTTCATTGTCAGCCTGTAATGGGAACATTATAGGACTACTGGGACACAGGCCTCCTCTCGGTGAGAGGGAATTTTAATTTTGGAACTTCAACGGAAATTTGAATTGGAACTTTAATTTGACCAAAAATAGAACTTCTATCCAAATCCTAAATCCCGTTTCCTTAACAGGAAAACCAGCTCACATTAAATAAAGTCCTCGATGCATTCTCTCTCCTATAAATAGTATCATTAAAGCTGGTATTTCTGTCGCACATAATGAAGGAAGCGGTAATTTAGTCCATCCTGCGCATGCGCTTGTAAGGGAAATGCTCGTTTGTCTTCCTATAACACAGGTGTTATTTATATTGCTTCGTTAGTAGAATTAATGAGTATATGGATATGGGTTTTGTTCGTGTTCCGTGATGTCTGGTGAAGCCATACGGAGGACGGGTCTGAGCAGTTGTGTTGCGATGTGTGCCGGGTACGATGCGTCAAATGTTGTTGTGTCGGGAGTCTGGTCGTGGAGGATCTCCACATCAATCTTCCTCGGACGCAGCATCGTTGGTCGTGTTGTTGGGTTTAACATTGCACCACCTCGCTCAACTGCCGTCTTCCTTCCTATTCACTAACTCTTTTTTATGTGAATGGGATTAATAAACTAGCGCGCTTTACCATCAAAGATTGCATCACTGCTTACCATCAGGCGGGATTGCAGTCAAGCGCTAGTTTATAATTATTAGAAAAAAAAATGTCACGCCTATCCCAAGATCCTATATTTTCTTCTAGGGAATAGTAAAGACACTTGTTGTTCTCTAAATGATTTTTATTTGGATAATCACAGGTTAAGCAGCTAATTAGCTGACCCGTATGTATCAAAAAGCTTGGAGTAAGTAAATCTTTCCAGTCGATTCTTGAAGCAAATCAGTGTAGAAGCCGTCACATTTTCCGGGAGCATATTGCATGATGTTGTTACAAATCGATTAAGACAGAAGAATTACTTCGAAAGCTTTTCTTTATGAATTTTCTAATAACTAAAGGGAAAATGTCGAAAGAAATTTTGTAAAATTGTTGAAATTGCCAATACAGCCAGACAGTGCTTGTTCCTTAGGTATATGTGGGAGAAAAGAAATGGACTACATGCAGAAATATTGCGATATATTCGCCAAAATAAACATGAATTGATAGAAAAATAACTAAAGTACTTCACTTCAAAGTTCAGTTTACGCTATAACTTTAAATGTTTTTAGAACTTTCAATTTCGTCATTTCATTTGTCATTGAAATAAATAATTTAAGTGCCTTCAAGGCTAGACTGAATAGGCTCTTAATGAACTAGCGTGCATTACCATCAACGATTGCATCACTGGTTACGATCAGACGGGGGATGTGCAGCACCAAGACTCCTTCACTCAATTGTACCTTAGCGGGATCAACCTTAATATTGGTAGGGATGACGTTACAACGTGGTTACTGGTTACACCGTTAGCTTTGTAAGCCAAACACTAGGAAGAAGGGATCATTTTCTACTTATTTGAAAACCTGCCTATTGCAGTTTTGAAGTTTAGAGAGTGATGTTTCCCTGCTCTTTTGAACTATACACTATACAGCTCCGTCTAATCCTTAAACATGAAATCCGTAGTTACGGCCGAAGATTTTGATAGCCGTCTCAAATCCCGATGTGCATTTACCCGTCCGAAAAACTGAACTTGTGTCTTTGATGACAGAATTAAGAATTGGTCTAACCAAACCGCGCGCCGAAAGATGTAGCTGTTGGAACAATTTGCCAGCGGCGGTGTTTCCGTCACACTACAATTTGAGTGTCTCCAAGGCTAGAGTGAATAGGCTTTTAATAAACTAGCGCGCTTTACTATCAACGATCGCATCACTGCTTACCATCAGGCGAGATTGCGGTCAAGAAAAAAAATAGAGGTGCTTTGTATTTCGACTAAAATGATACATCTAAACATGCGGGAAATCGATGGATGCGGGCAGCACAAACCCGGTCATTGTGGTAAACCTTGGGGGAGGCCTTTTACCAGCAGCGGACCTCTATAGGCTGTGATAAGGAAGAAGATGGATGCTCCTTAAACGTTCCAACACGATGCAAATATCCACATTAAACAACCAACACCGACCCACACGATTAGCTAATATTGCTGAGCTGAGGCAGACGAGAGAATCCCGTGAGTTATAAAAATATAAACAGGTGTATTCCTTCAAATTTTTTTCATTCATGTGAAGTTTTAAAATACTTTGTGTTTTTGAAACGGCGCGAGTTGTGTAGTGATGCGCGTGACATTATGATGGAGAATTCTATTTTAATGAATGTTTATTATGTGTTCAGGAATTTAGGAATAACAAATGGAAATTCCGATGTCACCCATATACAAAACATGTTATACTAGGTTTATTTGAATTATTTAGCGGTTTTCTCTAATGGAAAAAAATTTCTGAAGACTTCAGTGTCTATCAATATTTAAACATCTTAATGTTCTACTAATATTATACAATATGTAAAGAAAACCCTGTCCGATCCGTGAAGGTATTGTCAGGTATCGATAACTGATTCTACTAATGCCCACAAAGACAGGCTAAACTTAAAAAAAATCCCCCTAAAAAAATAAATATTATTTCTCAAAAAGAGGTAACTTAATACATGTGCGGTACGCAACCCCTTCCGCGGGCGGCGGGGGGCAGGGCACGCGGCACCTGTGACGTGGTCGTGTCGCTATTCGCTTATAAAAATACCAGTATTGTCACTTTTTTAAAAATTACCAAATTTCGGGGAAATTGGAATTAATTCCCGGGATAAAAGGATTATTTCAAAATTCATTAGTATTGTTGCTATGATGATTATGTAAAATTTTATATTATATTTGGTCAAGTGTTTACCTAACCTTTATTATCCTTATGAGTCGGACAGAGTTTTCTTTACATATTGTATAAAAAGCGAAAGTTATTATTGGTGTAAGTTTTTTTACTCTTTCACGCAAAAATGACTGAACGGATTTGGATGTAATTTGGCAGTTGGCATACATATGGTTTATAACCAGAATTAACATAAAAGATGGTTTTTATCCGGATATTTCATAACTTATGCGACTAAACCGCGGGGTGCAGCTACTGTCAAAACAATAAAAAATATAGTCCGTATTTCTCATTTTAATGATAGCGATTTATATTTTATTCAACATGAATCCTAATAATTTCGCGGCCTACCTAACCGCGTCCAACATTTTTCTATTTGTGAACTATTCTCCGCCTTTTCAATAAGTATCCTCTAAAAGCTTCCTTACGACATCCAAATGATCCATCTGATATTTCTACGACTACCCGCATAGTGACAACTATTTAGGGGTCACGAACTTTTATAATAAATTTTCAATTGCCCAAGTGTTGAGTTGAGATGACTATTTTAACTATCATGGCCTACGTTTTTCGTTTGTTAATTTTAAATACAATATGTAAAGAAAACCCTGTCCGACCCATAAGGATAATAAAGGTTAGGTAAACACTTGACCAAATATAATATAAAATTTTACATAATCATCATAGTAACAATACTAATGAATTTTGAAATAATCCTTTTTTCCCGAGAATTAATTCCAATTTCCCCGAAATTTGGTAATTTTTAAAAAAGTGACAACACCGGTATTATTATAAGCGAATAGCGACGCGACCACGTCACAGGTGCCGCGTGCCCTGCCCCCCGCCTCCCGCGGATGGGGTTACCTACCGCACATGTATTAAGTTTTACCTCTTTTTGCGAATTAATATTTATTTTTTTAGGGGGATTTTTTTAAAAGTTTTTCCTATCTTTGTGGGCATTATACTCTGTTTTTTAATCTCGTAGACTAAATTGACACATGCAAATGTCAAATTTACATTATTAATTTTGTATTATTACGTTTTTAATAAGTACCTATACATTATTTCAGGATAACTTATTGTAAAAAAACGATACTTGATTTTATGAACGCTAAGTTTCGGCACCTATTTATGAATTGCAATAAATTGCCAACACTCGTAATGTCAGTTTAGTCTACGAGATTAAAAAACAGAGTATAGTAGAATCAATTATCGATACCTAACAATACCTTCACGGATCGGACAGGTTTTCTTTACGTATTGTATACGTGTAGATTTTTTTTTTTTTGGAGTGGGTTATTTTATTGCTCTTAACATTTGGTAGTTTGAGTTCAGTCTGTCCGTGAAAGTAATCGCAAGAGAATTTGAAATGCTATTATTATTATGCGTAAAGGGTGTATCTGACATCGACGCACAAACGAGTACCATGGATCCAGTACATGATTCTGAACCCCCCAGTGGTGGAATTTTTCGTCGGCTTTTTCATGATTTAAAAAAATATATATGTAGTTTTTTACACTTTAGACGGTTCATAATTACAATACTTTTACAAGCCAACAAGATTTTAAAGTAAAAATTAATTAATTCGCTAATTACAGAAAAAAGCACAATGAAAACAAAATTAGAAAAACTATCTTATCAGCTGATTTAATAGAGTTCACATAAGGGATCAACGTCATACCTACAAACCCGCACGGCGGCCCGCTTGCAACGTTCAAAAGCCTAGCCGACACTTTTTTTTAAACAGTGTGTATTCTGTAACCGTTCATCAACGACACAAATGACTATCATAATTTTATTAGTGGCATGCGGTCTAGCCTTTTCGCGAAGTTTGCGTTACGATGTCAGATACATCCTGTATATTTATAGAACTCAGGTTTGTTGCTAAGTAATAGATAACAGTAATAAGTGATCGATGATCGTGATGAGTATAAAAAGTGTCTCAAAGAAATAACTAGTTGATAGTTTTGATCTTAATTATGGTTATGATGTTGTTCATGTACGTATTTAGTTTGTTTTATCATCATCAACCTTTTATAATCCTACTACTGGGCACAGGTCTCCTCTCATATAGAGAAGGATTGAGCGTAATCACCACGCTTGCTCAATGCGCAACTCTTTGCTGCAATTTTTAACTCCCAAATCTATCGTATATAAACTACATGTATATACATATAATGCCCAGTGTCACCTGTGGGTGACACCCAGTTTTTAAAGAAACCCTTCAGGATTATTTTTTTTTATTACTATTATCTTCCTTCAAAGCCTCTAAATACAATATACAACGTGTAATATAAAGGGTATATACATAACAAAGGCATGGCATCTTTACATGATATCAAACGATATTGGAAGGGTTTTTTAATTCTATCTCTTTATGTTAGGAAGTTATGAGGAAAAACACCGCCTGTGATAGGCTACTATCATACTAGTCGCACAGAGATATTGAAGAAATTTATCGGATTTTGGCAAGTAACGTGACGGGTAACGAGTAGTTATTAACGTATGTAGTGTGCTGCCACGTTTGTTATGATTTTATTTTAAGAAACACACGAAACCGAAAATTTGGTACCAATTTTTTGGGTATTTTATTTTGAGTTGAAACCCTTCCGATATCGTTTGATATCATCTAAAGATGCCATGCCCTTGGTATGTATATACCCTTTTTGTTACACGTTGTATAATATAGAAACAACATGTTTTTTCTATTGGTCTTGTCTTGGGAATTGAAGAGTTAATTATGGTTATGATGTTGTTAATGTACGTATTTAGTTTGTTTTATCATCATCATCAACCCACTACTGGGCACAGGTCTCTCATATAGAGAACGACTGAGCGTAATCACCACGCTTGCTCAATGCGGGTTGGCGATTTCAGACTTACAAAGTCCAGGTTTCCTCAAAATGATTTCCTTCACCTTCAGTCACTGGTATCCAAGATATACTTAGAAAGTACATATAACTTAAGAAAAGTTACATTGGTATTTGCCTGACCTGGAATGGAACCCGCACACTCATACTTGAGAGGCTGGTGTTTTAACCACTAGGCCACCACGACTTTGCACGTTTGCTTTATATATGTTACTGAATATGTTTTATTTTAATTTCATTATTATTATTTTAAACTTTTAATTTTGTTCGCTTAGTTATAATTGCTTTTATGCATGCAGTGGTATCCTGTAAGTGAAGGAGTGATAATATTGTCGTCCATTTTTACTTTTTTCATGATTTGTGTATACTCTTTGTTGGAGATCCTAAATAAATAAATAATAGTATAATAATAGGCACGCTCCTATCGATTCGGATAAGCTACCCTTGCAGCGGCAGGTCCGTGAATACTATACATACCAAATCAACTCGGTGAGAATGATTTACAAAGACTAATTTGACATTTGACAATGGCGCCGAGTCTGTTGTTCACAAATTAAACTAATTTTAAGTTAAGTACATCTTTATCTTTCTATTTCGTTAAGAAAAGGATAGAAGATAACATTTTAATTGAATCCTGCCAAATTAAGATACTCCACAGATAGATTAGACGCGATTATAAACATGGCGACTAAAAATACGCCAGTTCACGTCAGGAGCGCACTAATTTGACAGGTCTAAACTGACATTTTATCTTCTGTCCTTTTCGCAACGAAATGGAAAGAAAAAGATACACTTAACTTAAAATTAGTTTAGTTTGTGAACAACTTTCTTTTTTTCAGTTTGTTTGGGAAACCTAAACCTAAACAAAATTGTAATTAGTGTTGTATTTGTTGTGCATTCTCATATTTCGTCATCATTGTACATAATTTTACTATATATTTTTTGTCACATTATTTTATTATATCCAATGTTAATGAATTAATTCTCAATTATTATTGACTAGATTTAAATCTTATTATTGTATTTTTTTGACATCTTATATTCAATTTATTGTTGTTGTATCTGGTTGTTCACTTCGTAATTTAGAACATTAATTTTCATAATGTCGCCGATTCTGTTGTTCACAAACTAAACTAATTTTAAGTTAAGTGCATCTTTTTCTTTCCATTTCGTTAAGAAAAGGATAGAAGATAACATTTTAATTGAATCCTGCCAAATTAAGATACTCCACAGACAGATTAGACGCGATTATAAACATGGCGACTAAAAATACGCCAGTTCACGTCAGGAGCGCACTAATTTGACAGGTCTAAACTGACATTTTATCTTCTGTCCTTTTCGCAACGAAATGGAAAGAAAAAGATACACTTAACTTAAAATTAGTTTAGTTTGTGAACAACTTTCTTTTTTTCAGTTTGTTTGGGAAACCTAAACCTAAACAAAATTGTAATTAGTGTTGTATTTGTTGTGCATTCTCATATTTCGTCATCATTGTACATAATTTTACTATATATTTTTTGTCACATTATTTTATTATATCCAATGTTAATGAATTAATTCTCAATTATTATTGACTAGATTTAAATCTTATTATTGTATTTTTTTGACATCTTATATTCAATTTATTGTTATTGTATCTGGTTGTTCACTTCGTAATTTAGAACATTAATTTTCATAATGTCGCCGATTCTGTTGTTCACAAACTAAACTAATTTTAAGTTAAGTGCATCTTTTTCTTTCCATTTCGTTAAGAAAAGGATAGAAGATAACATTTTAATTTAATCCTGTCAAATTGAGATACTCCATAGACAGTTTAGACGCAATTATAAACATGGCGACTAAAAATTAGGGTTGTAACGGAGCTTCGCCTCCGCTTCCGTTACTGCGGAAGTTCCGCAAGAAATCGTATCATCGCATCCGCCTCCGCATCCGCACAATTTTTTGCGGAGTTATAACGGAGGTTTATTTACGTATTTATAAAATAAATAACGCGCAAGCTGCGACGCTCGACAACCGTCCGGTCGCGTTTGAGCGCGAAATGGCCAAGAATCAACTAGTGCGCGGCGGGAATGCGGCAAATACAATTTGTTTTTCCTTAATTTTCATTACAAGAAGGTAATATTTTTTTACCAAGTATAGTACTATTAATATACTTATTTATTTAAAATAAAATTTTGTTTTAATAACCATAAATTTCAATTTTTTCTATATGGACTTTCACCTCCGCCTCCGTTAACCTCCGCTTCCGCGGAGGTGAGACTCGTCGCCTCCGCATCCGCCTCCGCCTCCGCTAACAAGCCTCCGTTACAACCCTACTAAAAATACGCCAGTTCGCGTCAGGAGCGCACTAATTTGACAGGTCTAAACTGACATTTTATCTTCTGTCCTTTTCGCAACGAAATGGAAAGAAAAAGATGCACTGAACTTTTTTTTTTTACATATTATAATCCAGCGCTTGACCGCAATCCTGCCTGATGGTAAGCAGTGACGCAATCGTTGATGGTAAAGCGCACTAGTTCAAAAAAAATCAAAAAAAATCAATCTTAAAATTAGTTTAGTTTGTGAACAACAGAATCGGCGCCATTGAGTAATTTGACAGGACTGAAGTAATATTAAAGTTCTGTCCTTTTCATAATGAGATAGAAACAATAAGATGCACATAATTTAAGTTTAGTTTAGTTTGTAAACACCCCTGTTTACAAAAAAAAAAAAACTATGTATTGTTTTTTAATAGGATCTTTTTAGGACCATCAACTCGATTTTTTCGAACAAAACCTCCACTGATTTGACATGCACACTATCCTTATTATTATAACATTAATTATACAAAATGTCATTGTTTATAAGTAAAAACGCACTCACCTCTTCAATGGACGATGACATAAGCCCGGAACTGTAACAGAAAAAAATGTTAGCATATGACATTCGGTGACAACTGGGAAATGGATTTCGGGTGGCAGAGTCTCTGTCTTAGGTTTTGACGGAAGCTAAGATGATTGTCACGTGGACTTTTAAAATTATTTATGGTGTCGTTTACTAAATAAAAGCGCGTGATTTATGTAGTAAAAAGTGCATTGACTAAATAATGCATAAAGAACATTGAAATGTCGCAGCATAGTGGCCACATAATGGCATTGCACAAATCTCCTCTTAGTCGGCTCACGCGGCCGTTTTTCAACTGTCATTGGCGATATCCGCCATTATTGTGAAATAATTTTTAATGAATTTCTATAATTTGTTACACGTGTTATTGGCAAAATTGTACCACTGAGGCCATTGAAGAGTTGAAGTAGTATTCACTCTAAAGAAAAGAAAGAAGAAAGTTTAGTCTTAAGTTGTTTTAATGCTAGAAGAAAAGTAAAATTAAAGGAATTTCCAGACGCAAGATGCATAAATGTATTTTGCATGTGTTTGTTTTGTGTGTGTGATGGTAACACCTGGCATACAGAATGGAAATCCACAACGTGACAAAGTTAAACCCAAATCTACTAATGAGAAGCCATCAAACAGGAGTTAACAAGCTTTTGACAAATTGTAAGCTTATATTTAGTTAAAGTTTAAGTGGACTTGTCTGAAATCTCCAACCCGCATTGAGCAAGCGTGGTGATTACGCTCAATCCTTCTCTGTATGAGAGGAGACCTGTGTCCAGCAGTGGGACGATAAAAGGTTGATGATGATGATGAGGTATCCAGGTCTACCAACTTATAAAACGCTTGAAAATCATGTGTCACTTAGTACCCATGACATTGAGCAAATCATTTTATAAATACGGTTAAATGAAATGAAATCGTTTATTATGGAAGTAGGAGCACTGATCACTTTTACACGTCAAATTTTTTTAAACTAGCTGGAGCCGGCATTTCCTAACTGACTATCTCTGAGAAGAAAACCGAAACAAACTCAGGGATCATCGTCTTTTTTCAAGTGCACACATTAAAAATGACAATCTTTACAATAATTTACGTGTTTTAAGAAAAACAGTGATTAAAATGTCATTGTAGCATAATTACGCATATTGCTTAATGGCATTGCTTAGCAGAGCGAGCAGCTCAATCCCAAGCTTTATTGTCTTCTAAATAATCTGTGATTTTATAATACCCCTTTTTGCAAAGTTTGGTCTTAATATAGCTTTTAAATTGTTTAATGGGTAAGTTTCGAATCCATGGGAAGCTTGTTGTAAAAGTGTATACATTGACCCATGAACGAGTTGCCTACTCTGTGGAGACGAGTGTGATGTACAGCAAGATTGTGTTTGTTCCTGGTATTTATATTATGAATATCGCGTATTTTCTTAAAATTCGATATATTTTTATGTACATACATAAGATTTTCAAATATACAACGTGTAACATAAAGGGTATATACACACATCAAAAGTGTCTAGGGATCAAGCATTTTTATGCGGATTTCTTGAGATTGAGATGTGGCTTTGTAATAAATTTATGATTTTATAAATTTATATGGATCCTTTTTGGTGCATTTCATAATTTGAATCAGGAACTGTGAATCAAATTCGAGTAAAAGATGAAAATCAGCTGTCAATATTTTCCCTATAAAAACATACAACGCATTGAAGACATTATTAGTGCTACTGTTTCCCTACTACTGATTAAAACCAACGTTATTATGGAGCGGCGACGTCATTTAAGCAGGGAAGAAATGCTCAGAGCCGTGGGAATGATAGAAGCTGGTTCCCGGCAACGTACTGTGGCTTTAGCTCTGAATACAAGTCAGAGTGTTATCAGTCGACTTTGGACACGTTACCGAAGCACTGGTACCGTGGCTGAGCGCCATGGAGGACGGTATCGCTGCACCACACGGAGACAAGACCGATACATTCAAATCTTAACTCGAAGAGCTCCAACAATAACCGCCATGATGTTAACCGTGAGGCTTCATCACTCTTCAGGGAACTTAATTAGCGACCAAACAGTCAGAAACCGCTTGCATGAAGTGAACCTTCATTCCCGAAGACCGCTACGGGTACCACCTATAGCAATGCACAATCGTAGGATTCGATATCAATGGGCTCTTGAACACAGAAATTGGGCAGAAGAACAATGGCGTTTCGTGTGCTTTTCTGATGAGTCTCGTTTTGGTATGAGACCGGATACAAGACGTATACGACACTGGAGAACCCCTGGACGCCAACAGCGATTAAAATCCTGCCAGGAAGTCCATCCTTATAGTGGTGGAACCATCATGGTATGGGCGGGTATTTGGATCGGCGGAAGAACTGAGTTGATTTGGATCAGAGGCAACCTCAACGCTCAAATTTATGCTGAAACGATTGTATCAGACGTCATCGTTCCTCTACAAGTGCAAATCGGTCCCTTATTTCAGTTAATGCATGATAATGCACGACCGCACACCGCAAGAGTTGTAAGACAGACTCTCGCCGCAGCTAACATCAATGTCCTGCCCTGGCCTGCTCAGTCGCCAGACTTGAACCCGATTGAGCATGCATGGGATATGCTACAGAGAAGAGCTCTGCCGAATATGGAGGGTATCCAGTCGCAAGAAGACCTTTTTTGTTGTTGCAACGAACATGGGCGGCCATTCCACAGCGTGATTTGGATGAACTCATTTTGAGTATGCCAAACCGATGTTCTTGTGTTGTTAGTGTTCGCGGTAGAAACACGGATTATTAATTGTTACCCAATAAAATTTCAGAGAAAACTGTTATTTCAGTCTTTTTTTCGAACTTTTGTGTTAGTGGTTCAAATGTCAAATATCCCTTTATTAGGAAAATGGCAAATTTCTTTATTAATGCAAAGGTGACTTGGTTTATCGTTACTGTGACAAACGAAAACACTTTATTTGATGAATCCTTAAAGAAAATTTTAATTAATATCAATCAGGAGAAAAGTTATTGCAAAAATATATGTTGATCCCTAGACACTTTTGATGTGTGTATATAACAAAGGCATGGCATTTTTACATGATATCAAACGATATTGGAAGGGTTTTTTAATCGTATCTCTTTATGTTAGGAAGTTATTAGGAAAAACACCGCCTGTGATAGGCTACTATCATACTAGTCGCATAGAGATATTGAAGACATTTATCGGATTTTGGCAAGTAACGTGACGGGTAACGACTAGTTATTAACGTATGTAGTGTGCTGCCACGTTTGTTATGATTTGATTTTAAAAAACACACGAAACCGAAAATTTGGTACCAATTTTTTGAGTATTTTATTTTGGGTTGAAACCCTTTCGATATCGTTTGATATCATCTAAAGATGCCATGCCCTTGATATGTATATACCCTTTTTGTTACACGTTGTATATTGTGAAGCTACAGTCAGAATGCACACGTGTATAAACACGGTTAAGATCATTCAAACCTACATTAAGATAACAGATTAGTAGATACATCCGCTACATTGCAGCTCATACCCATTGTTATTAATTAGGTTGCACCCATCATGTAATACTTATGAGTTATGACTCATTATGATTGTATCATGTCATCCGTAATAGTCGGCAACTATTACAGATACCTCTATGGTGAAACATTGATTTGTAAGTGTATAATTCAAGATGTCCTTCATTTTAACTCTGTATGGGCAGATAAGGAATACACCTTTAATTCACTCAAGTTTTTGAGTGAATAGGCCTTTAATAAACTAGCGTGCTTTACCATCAACGATTGCATCAATGCTTACCATCAGGCGGGATAGCACTAGTTTATTAAGAGCCTATTCACTCGAGCCTTGAAGACACTCAAATTGTGTCAACTCGATGTACGCGGTATATAAGAGGAAGCGAAACGCTTCGTCCTGATGGTAGTGGTGCTAACAAAACAACGTAAGAGTGGAAACTCGCCGTACGACGGGTCGTCCGATGGTGGAACGGAGATGGGGGAATTAAATCATGCAATTCCCTCGCATACTTACCAAAATGCCTCCTATAGAAGACCGAAAGGTTGGCTACCCTACGCCTGTGCTCTAGGCTTTGGAGACCGTTTCGAGTTAAATCTGGATCCAATCAGCGTTTTCGCACGCCTCTCCACTGAGTCCAAAGTAGCCAGGTGACATTTGGCAGCACCAGCCCAAATGTGGCTGCAGTACTCCACACACGAGCGCTCCTGTGCTTAGTACAACATTAGAAGCTGTCTTGGTGTGAAGTACTGCCGGACCCTTGCGTTGACGTCAAGTTTTCTGGCAGCCACCTTGGCCTTGGACTCAATGAACCGCCCAAAGTTTAGGCTCGAGGAAATCTCAACTCCCAAAAGCTGAAGGGGGTCGGTTCACTTCAAGGATACATTCTGAAAAGTAGGAGCCAAGGTGAACGGACTTCTTTTGGCGGTAAAAAGACACGCCTGTATTTTGGCAGCATTGAATGCTACAAGATTGGCTTTGCCCCATTCGGAGACTGCCTGTAGTGCAGCACTCGTACGCTCTACCATGGCCTCTCTTTTGGACCGGATTGATTCCTTACTAGCCCGAACTTCCGGCAGATATCTCTCCACAATTGTGCTGTCATCTACATACCCATAGATACCGGGCATCAGCAGATCGTTAATATGCAGCAGGAACAGAATTGCAGAGAGAACAGACCCCTAAGGAACACCGGCATTGGTCGACATAGGCTCAGATGAGCATCCATCGACAACAATTCGACTTGACCGTTCTGTCAGGAAGTCTTTTACCCAACAAGTCAGGCCAGCGGAAATGCCGTACGCTGGAAGCTTACTTAAAAGGTCAGCGTGCCATACCCGGTCGAAGGGCTTTAAGACATCAAGGGAGACGGCATCAAGGGGGACGATATAATTATAAACCCAGATGTTTACATAATAAAAACAAACCAAGACATACATTTTTATTTTTGTTAATTTTCATATGCACTAAATACCTTGACGTAAAACTCCTGCAGGGTAATGGCGTAACACATTATAAGTAGCAATGGGTTTAATTTTGACAGTTCAACAGCATTCATTGCGTTATTTACGTTGTTGAGCTGACACATTTTCGAACACGTGGAGTATGGATCAGCTAGCAATATGCTTCGAAATGATTCCCAATCAGTTATAGTGTGTTACGCAGTTAGAGTGCCTCTAAACATGCCTCGTCGTCTCTTTATTTGAAGCATTTATCATTTTAACTAGCTTTCCGCCCGCGGCTTCGCCCGCGTGGAGTTCGGTTATATCGTGCTTTTTTAGATTTCCCTCGGGAACATCAATTTTTTCCGGGATAAAAGGTATGTTCTTTCTCAGGTTCTAAAGATTGTCTGTGTCAAATTTCATCAAAATCGGTTGAGAGGTTTAAGCGGGAAAGCGTAACAGACAGACAGACAGACAGACCGACCGACAGACAGACACACAGAGTTACTTTCGCATTTATAATAATAGTATGGATTGTACTGAGATGCAAAAGGGGCCATCATTAAGGCCTTTTTCTACTGCAAAATTCAATTAAATTTCATTAAATGGAATTGCGAAAATCTTTGTAACGATGATTTGATTTGGAAAGCTATAGAAGCGTTTGTCAAAATTTTATAGAAAACGTGGACAATATTTATATGTACTTGTACAATATAATATATATATATAAGTACTTTTAAAGTAAGCTTGAAAATTGTACGATATTTTTGTTTGTATTTAAATAAACCGTACATCCATACTAATATTATAAATGTGAAAGTAACTCTGTCTGTCTGTCGGTCTGTCTGTCTGTCTATCTGTCTATCTATCTGTCTGTCTGTCTGTCTGTTACGCTTTCCCGCTTAAACCTCTCAACCGATATTGATGAAAGTTGGCACAGACAATCTTTAGACCCTGAGATAGAACATAGGCTACATTTTATCCCGGAAAAATTTGATGTTCCCGAGGAAAATCTAAAAAGCGCGATATAACCGAACTCCACGCGGGCGAAGCCGCGGGCGGAAAGCTACTATACTATATAAGAAAAAAATCCATATTTTTTAAGTAATTAATATTTCTAATTATTCTAAATTTTCAACTTACCAACACAATAACGAACATTTTCTATCCTTTTCCTTATTTTTAGACATTTTTATCACAAATGCAGCACAGCACAACACTTTCACAGGACCGTCATTCACTTACTAATAAAGAAAAAACTAATAGTCACTTTCACACCATGAGTTCACTCGTCAGCTGTTTTAATAATTACATCTGTTAAAAGCATGCGGTGACGACTAGGATGGAATTAATAAATTAAGTCTTAATTATAGTTTCAACTAATTTGACATTATGATAATTAGGTTGAATGTCCTGTCTGTCATGGACAAATTGATACAATACGATTGCTAAGCTCACTTCAAAAAGCTTATTATAAAAATCCTAGATACATTTATAGTACTCGAGATTTATGCGGGTAAAGCCGCGGAGAAGAATTGCAACACTAAAGTGGCAATGGGCTGGGCACATTGCCCGTAGGAACAATGACCGATGGGGCCGACGGCTTCTCGAGCGGCGACCACGCACCGGAAGACGCAGCGTGGGTAGGCCCCCGACAAGGTGGACCAACGATCTGGTGAAGGTTGCGGGAAAGCGCTGGATGCGGGAGATGCAGGACCGTCCGTCGTGAAGGTCCTTAGAGAAGGCGTATGTCCAGCAGTGGACGTCTTTCGGCTGAAATGATGATGCTGAAGCCGCGGAGCGCAGCTAGTATTGTATAAATGTCATTGTCATTGTTTACACATTAAAATCTTACTTGAAAATGGTCTATTGAGGATAAAATTTCACGGAAATTTGTCCAGTATTTCTGGAGGTAAGTCGGCCTAGATGGGCAAACACACGAAACTTTCGGCTGAAATGATGATGATAATGCTGAAGCCGCGAGCGCAGCTAGTATTGTATAAATGTCATTTTCACTATGTACACATTAAAACCTTACTTAAAAACGGTCTATTGAGGATAAAATTTCACGGAAATCTCTCCAGTATTTCTGGAGGTAAGTCGGCCTAGACGGGCAAACGAACGAAACTAGACGGATGGGCGCCATTAGAAACTTTCGTTTGTATTGTAATGAGTTTCCTTATTATCTTCTAGTAGGTTGTGACGACCTAGGAATACTAATTATGCACGTTTCTAGTTAACCATGCTTCGACAATGATTAATAAAATGTCTATAATATAAAAATTAGTTAAGTATCTACGGGTTACCAACCAATATCAAGATAAAAAAGGATTCCTTCCAAACACGACCTCTTATAGCATATATTGCAAAATGCCATTGGTTAATTGGGAATATTTGGCTCAAGGTTGAGCAATGCAGTACCGATAAAATTGAAAATCTAATAAAGAAAGTTGTCAGATTGTAGTAGCTTGATGTATGTACATTTTATTGTAATAACAAAACTGAATTTTTATTTATTTGTATGCGCTAATCTCGGCAAGTATCGGATTTTCTTCTTCGGCTTATAGAGGTCCACTGCTAGACAAAGGTCTCCTCCAGGGCTTTCTATTCCGTTCAGTAAAAGTCTGACATGCCCTTCCGCTGCGCCCAGAGCGGGAGAAGGTATTTGATGATTTCCCATCCCAACAAACAAAAAAGGCTTTCCATTGCATTGATTTGCCATAACACACTTGGCAGGCGGGTTGGGGATCGCAGTTATTTGTTATTCCACAGGAGAAGCGCTGCTGCCCGCTTCTCGGATATGGGTTGCTTACCACACGGGGGATCTAAAAACCATTTTTTTGCGTTTGATAACCCAGTTCTTGAGAAAGGCTGTAGACTGTTAACATCACGCTAGAACTCTTACCAGTCGAGCAAGGAGAATTGAAGGAAGAAAGAACGCAATGCGCAAACTAAGGAACACAAACGCGCAAAGTAAGATATGCAATGAAAATGGATTTTGATGAAAATTAGAACATATTAGAACACGGGTAAGCCAGAAATACCAGCGTATACGCAGCATAGGGAGGCCCCCAACAAGGTGGACCGATGACCTGGTGAAGGTCGCGGAACGCCGATGGATGAAAGCAGCACAAGACCGGTCAGCTTGGAAAGCCTTGGGGGAGGCCTTTGTCCAGCAGTGGACATCTATAGGCTGAAGAAGAAGAAGAGAAACCAGAAATAGCTGTCTGTTTAATTTAGAAGCTTATTGCTAATCCATTACTCCATGTGTTCAAAAATGTGTCTGCTCAACAAAATAAATAACGCAATGAATTTTGTGGAACTGTCAAAATAAAAGCTATTGCTACTGATAGTGTGTTACGTAATGTGCGACAGCCTCTGTGGCGCGGCCGTTGCGCAAGGAGGCGCGCGGTTTCGATCCCCGCACAGTGCAAATTTTTGTATGCATGAATATGAATATTTGCACTGGTCTGGTCGTGCCTCGGAAAGCACGTTAAGCCGTTGGTCCCGGTAGCCATGCGAACATCTAATGGCAGTCGTTACGGGTTGTTGGAGCCCTCAAAAGCCTAACAATTGGTCTAACTGCAATGCTTAGATATCGCCTTCGGGTTGTGGAGGTCAGTCGGCAGTCGCTTCATGTAAAATATCGAAGTTTAGCCAAAATCGGCAGTTAAACTGGTAGAGCGGACCCCGGACTCCAAAGTTGAAAAGCTATGGATGCAACTGGCATAAACGCTGAGATGATAATGATGATGAGTGTGTTACGTAATTACCGTGCTGATTTCGGACATATGCTATTCTGAAATTCTCACGGAATCAAGCCTTTTCCGGATGTAATCGCGGCGCTGCAGCTAGTTTGGAATAAAATTGTAAACAAGACAGGCAAAATGTGGGTAGTATATACAGCTCTGTCAGGCCCTTTTAGAATGTGCAAGAGTGATGTTTATGTAAAGGTAAAATTATAAACAAACCTAAAAGTATTTCCAAAAATACATTATAATACTCTTTAAAACTTTACTGTTCGGAAATCCTTCTTCACTAACAAAATCGAGCATCTAACACCATAGACATATGTATACTAATGGACATGCCTTAGAGATGAGAATTGTGGCACTCCGAAAGAAAGAGAGTAAACGAAGTTTCGTCATCTTTATCTCTCTCAAAATCATCTATGAGGAAAGAGATAGCGCTAGACCGAAAGCATAGGCCATCTCTCTCACTCCTTTCCAAGCAAAAAATTACTGCAGATATACGCGTTACGGCATGTCCATTAGTATATGTCGATGTAACACACATCACTACCAACGGGGTTCATTTTGACAGTTTTGGCAGACTCGAAACGGTCTCCAAAGCCTGGAGCACAGGCGTAAAGTAGCCAGCCTTTCGGTCTTCTATAGGTTGCATTCTGGTGAGTGTGCAAGGGAATTGCATGATTTAATTCCCCCATCACCGTTCCGTCGACGGACGTCCCGTCGTACGGCGAGTTTCCACCCTTACGTTGTTGATACCACTGCGACCCGGACGAAGCGTTTCGCTTCCTCTTTTATACCACGTACATCGAGGGACTGGAACAATTTGCCCGCGACGGTGTTTCCGTCACATTACAATTTGAGTGTCTTCAAGGCTAGAGTGAATAGGCTCTTAATAAACTAGCGCGCTTTACCATCAATGATCGCATCACTGCTTACCATCAGGCGGGATTGCGGACAAGCGCTTGTTTATAACGTATAAAAAAAAAAAAAAAAAAAAAAAAAAAAGGTTAACAACATTCAGTGAGTTATTTACGTTGTTGAGCTGACACATTTTTCGAACTTGTGGAGCAAGGGATTACCAATATGCTTCAAAATGATTCATATTGAGAGTAATAGTTTTTTACGCAATTAAGGTACTGTTTTACTATATTCTTATAACATTTCCTCACTATATTTTCATAACACACACACACATCGTAAACTATATTTTTAAAACAACACGATATAAAAATAGCACTTTATTGAACCGAAGAAGAAAAAGGAGGTTCTCAAACCGACATGTAGGTATATTCCTTTTTTGTTTTATGTATAAAACTATAGAGACACGCGCACTCAATAAATATAACCGACGTCGTATTAAAAACAGCGAATGTGTAGAGTCGCAAACGCTAATATATTTTAGACTCGATGCACATTATAAACCAACATAGCACTTTTTATAATAAAAACAACGCCATAAAAAACCATGGAGACGCGCGCACATTATACTACTGACTTCGTTGTAAGAATAGTGAATGCGTGGAGTCGTGAACACAAACATCTGTTGAACTCAATTGGATGCGGGGAAGTTTATATCATACGTTGACACAATGACTTTATGTCATGTACAGCGTGTTTCTAATTTGACTGATAATGTTGTAGACATATCGGGTGATTTGATTGAACTCATTAGCATCTTGGATATTTTATTGAGGGAGGGTTTGTTAGCTGTTATGTATTATGTATGTATTTTTATTTTGTCTGGTGAAACCGTACGGAGGATGGGTCTGAGCAGTTGTGTTGCGATGTGTGGCGGATACAATGCGCCAAATGTTGTTGTGTCGGGAGTTTGGTCGTGGAGAGTCTCCAGATCAATCTCCCTCTAGCGCAGCATCGTTTGGTCGTGTTGGTCTTGGGCTTAACATTGCATCACCTCGTTCAACTGCCGTCATCCTTCCTATTCCTAAGTTTTTTAAGTGAATAGGCTTAATAAACTAGTGCGCTTTACCATCAACGATTGCATCACTGGTTACCATCAGGCGGGATTGCAGTCAAGCACAAGTTTATAATTATTAAAAAAAAATCAATTCCTGTCGCCTGCCAGGGCTGCGGTTTCTTTGAAAGAGATGCCTTGTTACACAGAGAAGAGGATATGTTACAGGAGTGGCAACAGTATTTACTAAAGTACTGTTTTTTCTTTCATTATCTGTGTAGTGAAGACTACGAATGCGTGTTCAGTAATGCTCTTTTATTGTATAAAGTTAAGGATATTTATACTTCACTAGCTTTCCGCCCGCGGCTTCGCCCGCGTAGAGTTCGGTTATATAGCGCTTTTTAGATTTCCCTCGGGAGCATCAAATTTTTCCGGGATAAAAGGTAGCCTATGTTCTTTCTCAGGGTCTAAAGATTGTCTGTGCCAAATTTTATCAAAATCGGTTGAGAGGTTTATGCGGGAAAGCGTAACAGACAGACAGAGTTACTTTCGTACCTATTTATCCATTAATATAAAGTGCGTATGTTTGTATGTCTGTCTGTATATATGTGCCCGAAGTTGCTCAAAACCCTCACCACTATAGATAATCATATAGATCTGGATGCGCTGAGTTCAAAAAAACTATTTTCCGATTTTTTTTTTTGAGATCCGCGCCGAAGCCGCGGAATCTCGGTCCTAATATTAGTATGGATTATTAAGATTGTGTGATCAAATGCATATTGCAGACATAGAACGGATATTAGATGATTCGAATAAAATAAGCATTACAAGTAAACAAGATTCATGAAATTATTTATAGTTATGTAAACATTTGTTAATAACTAAACGTGTGACTCGTAACGAACGTGTAATCGTTTTAAACACATCTCACATGCATATTTGTGTGACCTACATGCACCCAAATCTGGGTGACTGTCCAATGTATACTGCCATCAAAAAAATAGCACTAAAATTAAACCCAAATTAACCATTTGGAACACTCGAGACAACTTTATGTCAACCGGTGTGACAGTTCTGTTAAAAAATAAACATTTACTCTTTGATCACTCTTCTATTTTGGTGAAAGTTTTACGGTTTTTAATTTCAGTTTCTTCGTGTGTCAACAACGCCGTTTCCCACTTTATAAAGTATCAAACTAAGGTTATTTTCACCTTTATTTTGAAACATTTTTATTGTGGGACTGTTTTAGGAGAGATATAAGGAAATTGGAGTGTCATGTGATTTAGATCTTACGTAAAAAGTTGTGACACACATCTGTCTTTAATATTATCGTAAAAATGATGATTAAGGTAGTTTGGATTTTATAGACAGATAATTAGGTATTTTATTTGGGCTAACTGCAATGCTTCGACGTCGCCTTCGGGTTGTGGAGGTCAGAAGGCAGTCGCTTCACGGAAAATATCGAAGTTTAGCCATAATCAGCAGTTAGACTGGTAAAGCAGACCCCAGACTCCAAAGCTGAAAAAGCTTTGGATGCGACTGGGATTAACGCTGAGATGATGATGATGATAATTAGGTACCTATTTCATTACAGGTTTCAACAGTAGGTTGGGTTAGCTTTTTTTTTTTTGTTTGGTTGGGAGATCATCAAATGGCCTCTCCCGCTCTGGTCGGAGCGAAAGGGCGTGTCACTTTTACTGACTAAAACCCATACGTGTTCCTTGACTTGCCTGTGCGCCAGGGCCACAATTTCTTTTTTAATCAACCCACAACCCTGACCCAGGAGGCGTCGGTCTTTGTGGACCCGTCACGATGTGCTGACATCTCTTTGAGGCGGGCCTGATACACACTCGCCGTCAACCCGGGCCTGGTCCTTACAGTGATGCTAACAGCGGGCAGTTCACAGCCCCCAAGCCCGCGCCTACGGTGGCCGTGAGTTCGATGTCGTCTCCTGACCAGGGCGTTTCCTGCTGTGGCTAGAGGCGTGGGGGCGCTGGGGCTTCCGCGCCCTTACATGCTCCGACTCGTCCACTGCTAGCATCACTGCATCGCAGAAGGAGGTGACGGCCTGCCATGGACTCTCGCTCCGGACCATGGTCTGGACCAAGATCGGACGCCGATCGCCGCCATAAGGACACAGCGCTGGGTTAGCTTCATCTACAATTATTTTGACTTAAAAGAGTTCCAACCAGGTAACCACAACCACGTTTTATTTGATTTAAAAGAGCGTCCGTGGTGTTTCTTACCCGTTCTTCTCCAGAGAGACCTACTATTTGGAATGGGTGACTAACTGGATCTTACTGACTCAAAAGTACCTGTAACGGTTTATTTGAAATTAGCTTTCCGCCCGCGGCTTCGCCCGCGTGGAGTTCATTTATATCGCGCTTTTTAGATTTCCCTCAGGAATGTCCATTTTATCCGGGATTAAAAGTACTCTATTATTTAATCCAGACTTCTAACTTACAAGTTAAGCGGAAAAAACAAACAAATTCATTTTCCCATTTATAATATCAGTAAGGATGAATGCTTTTATTTTGATTTTGAGGACATTCACTCGAACGAACGCTCTTCCTATACCATCAAACATAACATTGCGAAAAGGCCCAAAAATGAAAAAAATCGATAGAAGCCATAACCCCATAAACACTCACCGTGTGATATCTCTGAAACTCAAGTGTCTGATTACGTTATCAACGTCTGTAGTTGATAAATCTCTATAAATATTATCTTGTTTTTACTACTATTAGCCGATAAAAGTACGGGAGAATTCAGTTTATTTCAGGTCATAATAATGACCTTAAATAAACTAAAGGTATTTTAAGCAAATTAAAGAAAAATATATACAATATGTAAAGAAAACAGTGTTCGATCCATGGAGGTATTGTTAGGTATCGATAACTAAAAAAAACTCCCCCTATAAAAATAAATATTATTTCCCAAAAAGAGGTAACTTAATACATTTGCGGTAGGCAATCCATTCGCGGGCGACGGGGGATAGGGCACGAGGCACTCACACAATAATACTGACAAAATGGTGTTGTCACTTTTTTTTAAATTACCAAATTTCTGGGAACTAAGAATAAATTCGCGGGAAAAAAAGATTATTTCAAAATTCATTATTATTGTTACTATGATGATTACGTAAAATGTGATATTATATTTGGTCATGTGTTTACCTGACCTTTATTATCTTTATGGGTCGGAAAGGGTTTTGTTTACATATTGTACATACAAATTTTCTGGAAAATTCTACATGAACAAACATATTATACAGTGAGTGGAACCTACCTGACAAAATATTGCCTAACTTTTTATTTCAGTTTTTAAACTATTGACATTAGAATTTGTTAACTTTATAATTTACAAGCTGTTTCCCGCGACTCCGTCCGCGTGGACTTCAGTTTAAAGCGCGCGGTGGTTCCCGTAAATTAAAAAGAACTCATTTGATATAAAATAAGCGCCTGTTAAAATAATGGGAGCAATTTGTATGTCCGCGTTAGCTCCCGTTTCCCCTATTGGTCATAGCAAGATGTTATATAGCCTATGTCCTTTCTCAGGCTCTAGACTATCTGTGTACCAAATTTCATCACAATTGGATAAGTAGTTTTGCCTGAAAGCCGGATAGACAGATAGACAGAGATAGTTTCGCATTTATAATATTATATAGTATGGATTTATTAGAATTTCTCCTTTTTTTGTATTCAGTCGTCCGGTGGGGGAATAAAAACTTATAATTAAAAGCATCATGATGTATATAAAGTACGGCCTAAATACGAGCCATATCGCATTCCGACGCAGTCAGCTTTGATTGTGATGCCAAGAGGTCGATAGTTATTGTTTAATTGATTATAATGATTGTTATTAAGAGAGTTGCCGGGGGACGGTAGGATGTTTCATATTAGTATTACGTTAAGGTGGAAAATCAAAACCATTTATTCCAATTAAGCTGAGGATCAAACTTTTCCAACACCGAAATTACAAAAGACACGTTCCAAAATTCCCGTTTTTACCACTTTTAGTGATTTCGCTGGGAACAAGTGGCGCGAATAACTCCTGAGCAGCTCAGCTTGTTCAGTTAGAAAATACTTAGGGAGGGATTACTTAAATATAGACAAATCTGGAGCCCAAAATGTATGTTTTTTTTTTTAGTGTCGGTACAAAAAGCGCAGCTTAGTAAAAATGCAATTATAAAAATGATGTCATCTTTTGCATCGTGGTTTAACCTAATGGCAAAATGCTTCCTCTTTAGTTGACTTTATTCAAGAAGAGGGTATTTAACAAAAAAAAACTAATTAGTCCGTCAATCAGATTTCCAAAAAATACTAGACAAGTATTTTTTCTTTTTTCATATAAACAAAAAATGAAGACGACACAGCGCGTTGAAAACTCGTGTGACGTCACTGTACGCTACACTGTTTAGCGGCCAGTGACGTCACCAGCCACCACTCCTAATCTTTGATGCCTTTTATGTTTGTCATTTTTTATTGATTTGATAAAAGAAAAAATACTTATCTAGTATTGTTTGGAAATCTGACTGACGGACTAATCAGTTTTTTTAGTCAAATACCCTATTTGTCGATTAATCCTAGGATAGTGCTTCGGGTTGTCATGTTATGTTTCCTATTAGTCGATCGATTCTGTAAACGTGTGGAGTAAGCTGTTATTTCAACTAAGGGATTACCACTATTGCCAATTCACTCTAACCTCTCCGCTCCTGTGTGTGTGTATTTAATTGCCCTATCTCCGTTACATGATCGGACAACCCGTCGTAAATTATTCCAACACGCAAAATTGTTTTTTACTAAGGATCAAACTTTGAATCCATTTATGCATTTAAAAAAAACATACGAAATTTTTTTATACAAAACAAAAGGACACAATTGCCATTATCCAAGACATCGTTGAACGAAGACCGTTTCGTTCACCACCACTATATTTTGCAAAGCTGATTTTGACTGTGCCTGGGTAAGACTCCTCGGCTGGCATAGTCCGGCGCGTATTTATACTAATTTCGTCTATAAACTCAGGCTCAATGCGAAATAATGCTACAAGTTAATTTTGATTTTGTCATCTGTTAGAGATCTTTATAAGCTTCTAGGTCTAGTAGGCAAATATGTATCAACTTTTAACTCTAAATCGTATCAGACATCAATGCCTTAGGTAGCCCAAGAATAGTTCAATGTTATGCTTTGATTCTAGTATAGAATGCCATTACAGGTCATTCAATAGACAAGAATCGCATGTCTGAGTCTCATCGCTAGCAATAGACTGCAAAGCTTTCTACTGTTGTAACCAAAAAGTAGCATGTCATCTTGTTGCACTTTTCAGTGACGAATTATGCTTAATCACGTTTTTCAAGATTTTCGAGGCCCAATGAGTTGATGCCTTGCCTGTACTCCTTGCTAGCTTTTGCACGACCTTTGAGTTCGTAAGGTGAAGACCATTGTAACGACCAGTATTATCATAAACAAATTTCTTACATCAATAATACTAATATTTCGGTTAGTCCGTTCAATCAGATTTCGTAACATAAAACAGTCAACTCCAGGTGTCGAAGTAGTTTTGGCTTCTAATTTCATTCATATTTCCCAATATTTCAAACAAATCGTTGATACGACGACCATACTAAATGCGAACGATCGTACTCTGCGATTAACTCTAAAACAAATAATTGCCATTATGTTGTGTCACCACGTCCACTCACAGAGTACTTTATTAAATGCTCGACATGCGTCGTTATGAGTGTCTGTACACATACTCGGTGAGTTGCCAGTGCAACGTCAGAAAATCCAGCCACCACTTTTCCAGTAGACCATAATCTTTCCGATAGACCTTTTAGTGTCATTTCAAAGTGTTATTGATGAAAATATTTTGAAAAAAACTTGAACTACGACTCAACTGACTAACCTTGATCCTGGCCAATCTGACAAGGACTAATGGTGACGTTTGTCGTTGAGTCTAAAACGACTATTTACTCCAGATGACTACGAATCCTAGGATTTAGTGCTTAGCAGATAGTACCCGTAACATAGCACGACACTTCACTCAAATATCAACGCTTCGGACTGTAAACCGTCACGTGGCAGTAAATTCACACTGAGCCATTTGCACAACGGAAAATGGTTCATATGACGTATTTAACGACTCAATTGGCACTCTAGTTTTAGTCTACCGCATTCAACTGAATATTGCTTGACTGCGTATCTAATAAGGAATAAATGTACCGTCTATGTCTCTAATTACAGATTGTGTTTGTAATAACAACGGCACTGGTCGTACGGCGAGTTTCCACCCTTACGTTGTTAACACACAACGATCCGAACGAAGCGAGATGGTCTCCAAAGCCTAGAGCACAGGCGTAGGCTTTGGAGGTAGGCTTCCTAACGGTGTTCTATAGGATGCATTTTGAGGAGTGTGCGAGGGAATTGCATGATTTAATTCCCCCATCTCCGTTCCACCATCGGACGACCCGTCGTACGGCTAGTTTCCACCCTTACGTTGTTAACACCACTACGATCCGAACGAAGCGTTTCGCCTTTATACCGCGTACATCGAGGGACTGGAACAATTTGCCAGCGGCGGTGTTTCCGTCGGACTACAATTTGAGTGTCTTCAAGGCTAGAGTGAATAGGCTCTTAATAAACTAGTGCGCTTTACCATCAACGATTGCGTCACTGCTTACCATCAGGCAGGATTGCGGTCAAGCGCTAGTTTATAATATATATAAAGAAAGCGTTTAGCGTCTTCGTTTATACCGCCTAAAACGAAGGTCTGGAACAATTTGCCAGCGGCGGTGTTTCCTTTGGACTACAATTTAAGTGTCTTCAAGGCTTTAGTGAATAGGCTCTTAGTAAACTAGCGCGCTTTACCATTAACGACTGCATCACTGCTTACCTTCAGGCGGGATTGCGGACCTTGATAATGCATCACTAGGTATGAAATATTTCTCTACTATCCTAAAATCAACCTATTTCCTGGTGAACAAAATCACTAGTATTCCATCGATTAGTGTCACTATAATATTATAGAATTGATATCACTCGGTATCGTAGACCTATTGGCATAGATAACTAAATAGGCAACTGGGCGACGCTTAGGGTTGTCAACCATTGGTTAAAAAAGAAACCGTGGCTCTGGTGCACAGGCAAGTTGGCAAAACACGGGTGGGTTTTAGCCAGTAAATGTCTGACACGACCTTCCGCTCCGCCCAGGGCGGGTCATTCTATTATTTCCCATCCAGAACATAAAAAAGGCTCATACAAAAAATACTGTTTATTGTTAAACTAAAATGATGTAAGGACGACAGCAGGTCATGCTACCTGAAACTAGGAAATATTCGCTATCAACATTGAGCCTTAATGCTTTAGCGATAACGATGACAATCTCATAACGAAGCTTGACAGATTGTAGTAGCCTGATGTGCTGTTGTCTGTACAAGAATAATATTTTTACTCATATCGCGACCTATACTTAAACACAAAGTTGGCATCTCTTGTCTAGAACAGCGTGCTTACAGCATGCGTTGGTGAGGCTTACGAGCTTTCAACATTCATGTTAAGTTTTTTATTTTTAGTTGCGCGGTTACTAACTAGCGGCCGCCAGCGACTTCGTCCGCGTGAAGTTAGTTATACTCCGCTTCTATTGGTCGCAGCGTGATGTTATATAGCCTAAAGCCTTCTTGGATTAATGGGCTATCCAACGCAAAAAGATTTTTCAAATCGGACCAGTAGTTCCTGAGATTAGCGCGTTCAAACAGACAAACTCTTCAGCTTTATATATTAGTATAGATACATTTTATTGTAGGTATACATTTAATTTATTAAAAAAAATACTTAAGTGTTGTTTATTTTCCCACATCAATACATAGTATAAAACAAAGTCGCTTTCGCTGTATGTCCGTATGTATGCTTAGATCTTTAAAACTACGCAACGGATTTTGACGCGGTATTTTTTAATAGATAGAGTGATTCTTAAGGAAGGTTTAGACTACCTTTTATCCCGGAAAAAATTGATATTCTCGAGGGAAATCCAAAAAGCGCGATATAACCGAACTCTACGCGGGCGAAGCCGCGGGCGGAAAGCTAGTTGTTTATAAAATATTTTGCTTCTTGAACAACAACTTGACAGCCCTAGCGACACTATCGAGAGACATATATCGACAATATTTGCTCCGCTAATGCAGGAAAGAGTATTGAGTACCATTGTTTATTTTGTGATGTAGGCGAGGCTATACTTTTACTTTTCTATCTTTAGAAATCAAGTGCATATACATAAATTAATATTCAGCCTATAATGTTCTCACTACTGGGAGACAGGCCTCATTTCGGTGAGAGGGAGTGGGCCGTAATCTACTAGGCCGCCCCGTGAGGGTTGGTACATATATTCTATTTTTTTAAATAATTATAAACTAGTGCTTGATTGCAATCCCGCCCGAGGTAAGCAATCATACAATGATAAAACGCGTTAGTTTATTAACCCTATTAACTGTAAAAACTTAGTGAATAGGAAGGAAGACGGCAGTTGGGCAAGATGATGCAATGTTAAACCCAACAACACGACCAACGATCCTGCGCCAGAGGGAGATTGATCCGGAGACCCTTCACGACAAAACTCCAGACACTACAACATTTTGTGGATAGTACCCGGCACACATCGCAACACAACTGCTCAGGATCCGTCCTCCGTACGGCTTCACCAGACATCATGCCGGAACACGACAAATCGCTTGGCGGCAAGATTTTGTCTTGTCTATCACATGAATAGACCGTAAGATAAATTCTCTGTTATGTACCTAATTCAGATTGATGTTTGTAATAGTTCCTAAAGCATATTCCACCAATATTTTATACATATTAACGAAAGAAAGCCAACGTAATAAACATTTCATTTAGAATTACAAAACTGTTTATCTAATAAACACTCCAGCAAAGTAACCTATAGACAAACCAACTAATGGTTTTGTTTTGAAATAAACAGTATGTATATTGCTGTCCAATAAATCGGTATTACAAACAGAATTGAATGTTTCTTTTCACCGTTAATTCATTCGACTACTGAATAATGTAACTAGTGTAGTTTATTTATGATATTCTAGGAAAAGTTTTATTACTACAGATGAGCATAGATTCGCCAGTGAACACTAACACATATTTAAGGATAGTGACCGAATATTATGTAGCTAGCGAAGAGGCTAATTGGAGAACAGTCTCCAAAGCCTGGAATAAAGGCGTAGGTATAATGAGTATTTTGGAGACTGTGCGTCGGCCTGCAGAATTTAGTGCATAATGATAATATCGGCCTCCGTGGCGCAGCGGTCAACACGCCTGCCTGCGATGTGGAGGCCCCGGTTCGATCCCCGGCCAGGTCATGATGGAAAACGATCTTCTTTTCCTGATGGGTAACGTGCCCGTTCACCTCTCTCTCACCAGAGGGTGCTAAAGATCGCGCGAAATGGAGGAGAATGTGCAGGAAAGCGGACCCCGGGCTCCAACACGAAAGCCGCGGGTGCAACCGGGATAAACGCTGAGATGATGATGATGATAGAGCAGCAGATTAGCAATATGCTTAAAGATTTGATAATAATATAGTAAAAAAGAAAGAAGAAGATAATAGTAAAAAATATTAATAATTAAATAATATTAATTAAATATAAGATTTCGGCCACGGCGACCACTTCGACTCCTAGCCAATGTTTTGGCGCTTATGCGCCCGAAGATGGCTTATGTAGCCTATCTTGGCGGCGAAACTTCGTGCACACTACACACACGTAAAAATACACACACGCAGTAAACCGACTGCTTGGGTGTGAACCTACTAAGTCACCAGCATCGCAGTATATCACTGATCTCCACTCCTAAAGAGCTCTACAGAATTCCTTGAAAAAGCATTGTCCAGTATCAAATAACATTCATGAACTGAAATGAATAATGGTAATGAATGACATCAGTCCATTGTGGACACAGAGAGTCTGATGTCACGCCAAAATTTAAAGAACTATGGAATGCAGAACAATTACTTATTAATTGTGGTCCCAGTTACGTTTTTTCACTATTTATGTGGATAGAGAATAGAAATATAAGGACAACCTCCGTGGCGTAGCGGTAGCGAACGCGGCCGTTGCACAAGGAGGCGCGGGTTCGATCCCCTCACAGTGCAAATATTTGTATGCATGAATATGAATATTTGCACTGGTCTGGTTGTGCCTCGGAAAGCACGTTAAGCCGTTGGTCGTTGGCAGTCGTTTCGGGTTGTTGGAGCCCTCAAAAGTCTAACAATTGGTCAATTGGGTGGAGGTCAGATGGCAGTCGCTTCACGAAAAATATCGAAATTTAGCCAAAATCAGCAGTTAGACCGGTAAAGCGGACCCCAGACTCCAAAGCTGAAAAAGCTGCGGATGCGACTGGGATTAACGCTGAGATGATGATGATGAGAGAATAGAAATATCGCAATGTCTCAAGACAAAAGTCTTCGACCAGTGTGTGTTGCCTGTGATGACTTATGGAACTGAGACGTGGTCGCTAGGAGCGTGGAGAGGGCTATGCTTGGGGTTTCACTGCGTGATCAAATCAGAAATGAGAAGATCCGCAGAAGAACGAGAGTAACCGACATAGCCCGAGGAATTGTAACACTTAAGTGGCACCATCCGGGCATATTCCCGGAAATCGAGGCGGCGATTTTTGCCGAAGTGACGACTACGACAACGACTGGTAGTCGTCGTGGAGAAAAAAACGTATTGAAAATGATGATGATCCACTTCAAGAAAACACCAAACAGGGATGTTATGTGAATAGAATACTCTTTACGCGTACTTTTTACTTATTACAGAACATAAATAAAAAGATTTTACAAATAAAAACACAATTAGCGGTCTTATCGTGGAGACCGATATTTACAGACAACCTTTGGGTGGAATACTAATTGAAGGAGACTTAATAGTGTAGGCGATCAGCAATACAAACTGTTTTTGAATATACGTATTCACATAGTAGACACTTTTTTTACATTACTAACTTCAACCAACATTTAATACTAAAAACTTAAGCTATGTCTAAATTCGTCACTACTTTACAAATACCTATTAATGACTAAACACACAATATAATCGTCTTTTTCGTTAACACAGGAACGCAGTTGGTACGGCCGCGTGCGTCCACTTTCGCGGTATAACTGCTTATCTTATCAATGACCAGTGCGCAGATGTGAATCAGTACTTGTATGAGTAAAGAGTTTCGTGGTACTTTTTTTTTAATAATTATAACCTGGTGCTTGACCGCAATCCCGCCTGATGGTAAGCAGTGATGTAATCGGTGATGGTAACGTGCACTAGTTTAATACGAGCCTATTTACTAAAAAAAAAACTGAGTGAATAGGAAGGAAGACGGTAGTAGAGCGAGGTGATGCAATGTTAAACCCAACAACACTACTAACGATGCTGCGCCAGAGGGAGATTGATCTGGAGACCCTCCACGACCAAACTCCCGACACAACAACTTTTGGCGCATCGACCCGTCACCACATGATTTCCCACTCTCAAAAAAAAAAAAGGAGTCACAGGTTTAAAGTTAGGTTGAGCTGTGTCAAGGGAATAAAGACTATCGGTTTTATAGAAGTCGTTATTTTATTAACAGTCTGAATTTCATAACATTACTTTGGGGCTAACTCAATCTGTGTGATTTGTCCGTATATATTTATTTATTTATTTTGTGACGTAATTCACCAGACCTGTGGTATCTATCATCTTCATAGGCACATACTAAATCTTGCATCGCGCAAGTAGAGTTTAACGCGAACTAGAATATACAACATACCGACATAAATCGTCAGCCAGTTGCCGACACCCGTCTGGTCGGTGGAGCCTCTCTATTGAGGATGGGTGAAGTTTAAAGTGTTCCTCAAACTTCTAAAAAAGACAATCCAACCTCATTTGATATGATCGGTTCAGTAGTTTGGACGATATTATCGGCTAAGTAATAATAGCATCATGGTTCAATCGATTAGGTTAAGCTACGCTAGCCGTGGTTAATTCGTGGATGGGTGATTATCTTTACATACCAAGACCCCTCGTGACCCGGAAAACACGATAAGCCGTTGGCCCAATTTATCATTCGTAGATTTTTGGCAGTCGTTACTGGTCGTCAGAAGTCCGAAAATGTGACAATCTTACCAAAGTGTATCATATTACCCAATAAACACTTATTGGGTAGTACACATAACAAAGTATATTATCGTATTACCCAATAAGAGTAATACAGCTGAGACCATCTGAAGGTTCTTCATCAGAAACTTAAGACCTTCGATTTTTGACATCAAATAAAGCGGCCCACCAAGCTCAATATTTTTTTGTAAAAGCGGTACGCCAATCTCTAATAACTTGGTTAGGCTCTCGTGCGACAGTGCCATACAAAAATTTTTCTACAACCTTTAAATAAATAAATACAAAAAACCGTCAATGTTGTTATAATCCCACAAATGAAAGGCAAAGGCAATTACATACAGCCCAATAACATGCGATGTATGTGAGTCGTGACGCAAATACGCGCGCTTTTTGGCTTAATCATATGTCGATTTTTTGATGCCATAGCCATAAAAAAAAAATTAGGTTTACCCGAGTGGAAATGGTTATTGTAACACGACTTGGCAGGAATGAGTACTATTGAGATATGACTTATGGTTATATATTAAGCAAATTACCAAATAGCCGTAGAAAAAAGTATTTTTGTCACTAGAAAACACCAAACAAAAAAAAATACAGTATGAAATTTGACGATAACAATTTTACTAGCATTCGACTAATAAGTAATTAATTACTTATTACTAAGATACGTAAAAAAAAACTTACCTATCTTCAAACATGCCAGAGTTCACCATAAAGCTGTCATCAATGAGACTAGAATCCTCCATGACACTTCTGTCGTCGCCCTTGACTTCTTCACGCGTCAGCAAAGGGGGTAAGCTATGACTCTGCTCCTCAAAAGACTTGCTTTGCTCCGAACGATACTTCTGGTCCCAGAGTTTTTTGGTTTCGTCTTGCACTCGCCGTTTTAGTTCTGATATTTTCTCGCGTTCGTTTTCGATTACTTGGCAGCCTATGGGATAGAAAAAAGGCGTTAAAAAGGGAAGAAAACTGGTCTGCCAGGGCCGGGGGTTGTTCGAAGATACTATGGCCTCAGACGCACAGGCAAGTGAATACGGGTGGGTTTTAGTTGATAAAAGTCTGACATTCCACTCCGCCCAGAGCGGGAGAGGTCACCTGATGATTTCCCACTCTCAAAAAAAAAAAAGGAGTCACAGGTTTAAAGTTAGGTTGAGCTGTGTCAAGGGAATAAAGACTATCGGTTTTATAGAAGTCGTTATTTTATTAACAGTCTGAATTTGCATAAGATTACTGATATATGTAGTTTTTTTACAAATACTGACCTATGAAATAGTGAAAAAGTATTATGTGTTTGATACTGAACAAGGAATCGAAAATTTTAGAAAGAAAACAAAGAAAAAAAAACAAAGATAAGAAAGGGAAATGGTGTTTGCACAAACCAACCTCACGTTAGAGTAAATTCGGAAAGGGAATGGCATATACAGGGTGTATCTGACATCGTAACGCAAACTTCGCGAAAAGGCGAGACCGCATGCCACTAATAAAACTATGATAGTCATTTATGTCGTTAATGAGCGGTTACAGAAATCAGAGTGTTTAAAAAAGTGTCGGTTCAGCCTTTGAACGTAGCAAGCGTGCCGCCGTGCGGGTTCGTAGGTATGACGTTGATCCCTGATGTGAACTCAATAAAATCAGCTGATAAGATAGTTTTTCGAGTTTTGTTTTCATTGCGGTTGTTTGTGTAATTAGCGACTTAATTAATTTTTACTTAATAAACCTTATTGCGTTGTAAAAGTATAGCAATTTGAACGGTCTAAAGTGAAAAAAAAAAACTACATATATATTTTTTTTAAATCATGAAACCACTGGGGTTTCAGAATCATGTACTGGATCCATGGTACTCGTTTGTGCGTCGATGTCAGATACACCCTTTATTAACTATTGAAGAAGGTGATAAATGATTAGAAAAATGAATTGAAACAGTATACGGGTTTGGCCTTTTCAAAAACAAGGACTCAATCTTGAAACAGGACACGGGATTAGTGTCTTTTTTTAAAGCTTAAAGATTAACATTACTACCACAAAACAGTATTTAGCAGATGTTTAAGCTAAACATCCTTTGAATACGACTCTATTATACGGACTTTGACATAACACTGAGTCACTGACTTTAGACACACACTGAACAAGTGTTTAAGTTTTTGTTGGGGAGTTTTTGACAGGAAAGCTAAGATGAATGTCACGCTCATTTTTCATTGGAGTTTTAAATTATGTGTAGTGTCGTTTACTAAATAAAAGCGCCTGATTTATATAGTAAAAAGTGCATTCAGTGACCACATCGTGGCTTTGAATCAAATCTCCTAGTAGTCGGCTCACACGGCCGTTTTTTCAACTGTCATTGGCGATATCCGCCATTATTGTTAAATATTTTTTTTAAAGAATTTCTATAATTTGTCACACGTGTTATTGGCAAAATTGTGGTATCTAACCACAGATGCTATTGAAGAGTTGAAGATTCACTCTAAAGAAAAGAAAGAATTTTTTTTTGTGATATGACTCAAAATAACCAATAGTATTTAGTTCAGAGGGGTTACTATGATGTTGTAGCGGCGATGAAGGTAGTGTTGAAATAAAAGCAAAGGTAGCAGTGTAAAAATAACAACTTTAAATATTTTCGATGCATACAACATGCTTAAGTGCAAAACCTCTGGGGCTGAAGTAGTGCCAGTACTGCTATAAAGGCGTCGCGATCATCCAATAGGAACGCGCCTACAAAACTCTGTAAGTAGCTACAAGAAACGAGACAGATGCGCGCGCGAGCGAGATAGCACTAACGAAAATAATGTAAATATAACGCGTTCGCAGAGCCGGCGGTCTTGATTACTATGCGATGCGTGGCTTGAAGATGACGTAGCGATGCGTACCTTACAGTACCCCCTCCTTAGCGAAGCGTACATTTGGCTTGCATACTCTGCCGGTCCTGGTGATGTATGGTTGGTGTGAAGATACAGGATTCCCGATGCTCGGCGTTCTTGCTGTGTTGGTAGGGCTTATAGCGTTTGGTGTTTCATTGCAGATGTATGCCGGTTTGAGTCTATCCAGCGATACAACTGTCTCTCGATGCGGTAGCTGAATTTTAAAGTATTTTTCGTGTCTCTGTAGCACTAGATACGGTCCATCGTAAGGTGGTGTCAGCGGCGCTCGCACGGTATCATTCCTCACAAAGACGTGTGTACACGTACCGAGGTCCTTGTGTATGAAGGGACTGACAGTTGTTCTAGCGGTAGTGCACGACGGTGAGAGTGACGTCATTGTTTGTGTGAGGCGGCGTACGTAATCTTCGTCCGACATGTTAGTCGTGGTAGCCGGTTCGAAGAAATCCGATGGCACACGTAGTGTAGAACCGTAGGTCATTAGCGCGGGACTTAAGTTGTTGTCTTCACGCAACGCTGTTCGGAGGCCAAGCAGTACGGTGTGAAGTTCATCTCGCCAGTTGGTATTTGCGCCTCTAGCCATTAACGCAGCTTTTAAGGTACGATGCCAGCGTTCTATTTGCCCATTTGATTGTGGATGGTATGCGGTCGTGCGTATGCGTGTAATTCCGAATGTTTTCATTAGCGCGTTGAACAACGACGATTCAAACTGCCTGCCTTGATCAGTCGATATACGTAATGGGCAGCCGAATCTAGCAATCCAGTTTTCATACAGTGCTTTTGCGACGATCTCAGCTGTTATCTCGCGCACTGGAACCGCTTCAGGCCATTTTGTGAATCTGTCTATTATAGTAACACAATATCGATAATCGTAAGATAGTCGAAGTGGGCCGACTATATCGATATGGATGTGTTCGAAGCGTTGCGATGGCGGGAAACTTCCTAGCGGCGTGACGACGTGACGATGCACTTTTGCTTGCTGACAGCCGACGCAGTTTCTTGTCCACGTTGTTACATCTTTGTTCATAGATGACCAGAAGAACTTTGATGTTACTTGCTTTCTAGTCGTCTTGATACCAGGGTGGCAGAGATCATGTTGCGCTTGGAATGCTGCAAAACGATGTTCCGGTGGTAGATATGGGCGGAGCGTAGATGTTGATATCTCGCACGTGATTGGTCGCTGCGTGCCGGGCAAAGTAACGGTGATGAATTTTAAGTTTGGCTGTAGTTTTAACTGCTTTAATTCTTCATGTTGTTCTTGATCACGTGATAATTTATCGTAGTTAATGTTTGAGGGACACTGTATTTCCTCAATGCGTGATAAGGCGTCAGCGACTGAGTTTTTGTCTCCCTTTACGTACGCGATGTTATTGCAGAATTGACTGATAAAGTGTAGTTGCCGTTCGCGTCGCGGGGTGTCGCTGCTACTCTGCGGCCTTGAGAGCGCGTAAGACAATGGTTTGTGATCAGTGTAGATGATGACGTCACAGCCCTCGATGAGTCTTCTAAAATGCTTCACAGACATATAGATCGCTAGGAGTTCACGATCATAAGTGCTATATCGGGATTGTGAAGCACTCATTGTTTTCGAAAAGAATGCTAGCGGTTTCCAAGCTCCGTTGTGGCGCTGTTGCAACACCGCGCCAATGCCGTGGTCTGAGGCGTCCGTCATGATGCAGAGTGGGGTGCCGGCGATAGGGTGCGTTAGCGTCACACATTCCAATATGCTTTGTCGGCATTTTTGAAATGCTTGTTCGGCGGTCGGCGTCCACTTGATAGGTGTCTTGTCATTCTTTTTACCATTGTGCAGATATTTATTGAGTTCGCTCTGCATGTCGGCTTGATTTGGTAAACAATCTCTATAGAAGTTCAACATGCCCAGGAAACGACGAAGCTCGATGATAGTTTTAGGTTGAGGGTAACTGGATATAACTTTTATTCGTTCTTCAGTTGGTTTTATACCGTCCGCTGTTACTTCGTAGCCGAGAAAGTTGATTTTCGCCTGTGCAAATTCACATTTGTCGACGTTGAGTGATACGCCGTATTTGTTCAGGCGCTCGAGAACTTGATGTAGTAATATCTTGTGTTCTTGTTCGTTTTCTGAGTATAACAAGATATCGTCGACGAATGAAAAACAGCCCTCGATGCCGCGCAGTACCTCGTGCATGAAACGTTGGAAGGTTTGACTTGCATTTCTTAGACCAAACGTCATGCAATTAAACTCGAACAACCCAAACGGTGTTATTATTGCTGTCTTTTGTGCGTCGTCTTTGTTGATAGGTATTTTGTAATAGGCCATTTTCATATCGAGTTTTGAGAAGATCTTCTTATTGTGTAGTTGATAGGTGAAATCTTGTATGCGCGGAATCGGGTACTTATCGGGTAGCGTGACTGAATTTAGACGCCTGTAGTCGCCGCACACTCGTAGACTGCCGTCTTTTTTCTTTACCACGTGGAGCGGGCTGGCCCACGGACTCTTGGAAGGTTGACATATTCCCATTTCCATCATTCGTTCAAATTCTTCTTTAGCTGCTTTGTATTTGTCGGGTGGTAGGGGACGAGCACGTGCGAAAAGAGGTGGTCCCGTTGTCTCGATGTGATGGACGACGTTGTGTTTAGCGGGAGTTTTCAAGGACATAGGTCGAAGTAGATCTGGATACTGTTTGAGTATGTCTTGATATGTCTGCTTGTTGCTGAGTACGTAGACGGCTTGTTGCATTGATGATATTTCTAAGGCGTTGATTGAGAGTTCTGTCACCTTGTCGATTAGCTTCTTTTGATGCAGGTCGACGAGGAGTTTAAAGTGGCGAAGGAAGTCAGCTCCGAGTATCGATGTTTTAACGTCTGCGACTACAAATGCCCAACGAAATCGTCTTCTGAGGCCTAGGTCGATTTGCAGGTCTTTCTCTCCGTAGGTATTTATTGGTGAACTGTTCGCGGCGTATAGTTTGTACGAAGTTGGCGAACATTTCTTCTTATGTATCGGGGTGGCGGCTAGGACGGAGATCTCCGCACCGGTGTCAACGAGGAAACGGTGATTAGTGTTGCGATCGAAGACACATAGGCGGTTGCTTGCTGTAGTTGCACCGACGTCCGCTACGGTCGGTGCCTCTTTAGTTTTCCGACTTGTTTTGATTTCGCCTCGCGCAAGGTGATACGCAGCGCCTCGCATGATCTCCAAATCGGTAGTGGAAGTAGCATACTCGATTGGGATCGTTTTGATATTTCGTGGTAGATTTTGATCTTGAGCGGGAGCGCTGGTAACGGCGATGGCGTGGTCTTTCACGGCTGCGAAGTTCGGAGATTTCCAGTGTCAGCTTCTCAAGTTGTTTTGAAAGAACTTGTATTTGCGCGTACATGACTTGTTGGTTGACAGCTGTAGAATCTGGTTGTGATGTGGAGACAGCTGCGATATTACTCGACTCGGAATATTCCATCATCTTGTCTGCCATTGCCGCGAGCATGTCAAGTGACGAGTCTGTGTTCACTGACAGCACAACTCGAACTTGCGCCGGAAGGTGGTTCATCCATTCTATTTTGATGCCATCTTCGGTGATCATGTTGCCGCCGAGTTCGCGCATGCGCCGTAGCAACTGAGATGGTTTCTGGTTGCCAAGCTCCAATCCGCTAATGAGGTTCTTGAAATTTTTCACCTCGGACTGTTCGTACACGGAGAGAAGGCGTTGTTTGATGGCTTCGTACTTCTTAGTTTCTGGTGGCTTGATCACGATGTCTGTGATATGTTGAAGGTCTGTCGGTTGTAGTTGGCCGAGGACGTAACGATATTTGTTTTCGTCGCTGGTCTTCTGAGGTTCGACGATAGCTTCAAATTGAATAAACCACATGCGTGGATATTCGCGCCAGAAGGGAAGGAGACGTGACTGCACGGAGATGGCAGCGAGGTCTGTAGGCTCACTAATTGCTTGCTTGTTCTCCATTTTTTTCTCGGGGTCACCAAAATGTAGCGGCGATGAAGGTAGTGTTGAAATAAAAGCAAAGGTAGCAGTGTAAAAATAACAACTTATATTTTCGATGCATACAACATGCTTAAGTGCAAAACCTCTGGGGCTGAAGTAGTGCCAGTACTGCTATGAAGTCGTCGCGATCTTCCAATAGGAACGCGCCTACAAAACTCTGTAAGTAGCTACAAGAAACGAGACAGATGCGCGCGCGAGCGAGATAGCACTAACGAAAATAATGTAAATATAACGCGTTCGCAGAGCCGGCGGTCTTGATTACTATGCGATGCGTGGCTTGAAGATGACGTAGCGATGCGTACCTTACAATGTGTTAAAACCATCACGGTTCCAGTGTCAGACAAAGACGGATTTATACAGGATCTCTTTTCCACAACGCTTTAATGATGGGTTTAACACGTCATAGTAGGGCTGGGAAAATTCGAATTATGAATTGATATGACTAGCTGACCCGTGCGAAAAATTCGCACTATACAAATTAGAATTTTTAAGTCGTTTTTATAAATAAACAGTGAAGCGGAATAATTGGAAAATAGTATTCCATGGTACCAGGGACGAATATCTGTCGATTGGTGGGTCGGACGTTCAGATTGGTTCGATAGAAAGAGAGAAAAAGGGAGAAAACGGTTTCAGACCCTTGCAGAAATAATATAATTATGTTGATTGATACGTTTACTGATAGTATTTTTTTTAAACCTTACATACCAAGGATAGCTCATCAAGCTACTACAAACTGTAAAATTTCTTTATTAGAATAGAGTTATGACAAAAAAAAAAAAATTGTCCGTCAGACACATTTCTATTTCAGCTTTCCCTTTAAAGCATTAAGGCTCAAGTTTGATTGAAAAAAGCTAGACCTGGTGACTTCCGTACACAGATTTTCTATTAATACTACATACCTTGTTCTTCCAACATTTCAAGCCTCTTCCTCTCAACCTCCATCAAGCTATCCAATGTCCTCTTTCCCAAAGAATTCATATCCGTATCGCTCGGAAGAATCGGTGCGTCGGTCGTAACTTTAGATATCCTATCAATATCATCTTGAGAAGGCACTTTGTTAGTATCGGTGATTTTGTTAAACTCTTTTATGCTCGGTTCGTCTCCACAGCTTTTGCGATGAAGAATTTTTGCTGGATGTACTGCTGATTCTATTTTTGGAGGTGTATTTTCAAATGTAACCCTAGTTTTCTGTTCATTGTTATCCATGTCTGTTTCTTCTTGTATATCATCCTCTTTCTTTTCCGGTGATAGAGATTTGGCTTTAACGTATTTGTTATCTGCATTCATACATTTTGTATTTTTGATGTAACGGTTTTTAGAATTGTTCTCTTTATCCGATTCGTCGTTTTTAATACTGTTTTCTCTGGGCTTCTTTGTAAAGGAATCCTTTTTCATTATTTTACCTAGAGCTGCGAATGTAGGGATTTTTGAGGAAGAATTGCTTTTAACTGGTCCCGGATGTTTTTCCTTTTTCTTAGAATGTCTTAGACTATTGAATCTGTCAAGGCTAACATCAGCTTCAATATTGTCATGATAAAATAGGTTTTCGTTCAAACTCTGTGACATTATATCAACTTTTTCAGGAGACTTCGGTTTCTTGCCCTTTCTTTTCAATGAGTCAAAGTTCCTTTCCCAAAAACCTTTCTTCTCTTTGGAAGAAGTTGACGATTTCGAAGGACTTTCGCTGAATCTTTCATCATGATCAACAATGTCAGTTATCACTCTTCGTTCTATATCTACTGTCATAGATTGTGACATTTGATCTATAGAATTAAATTTATCCTTCAAATGTTTTGTATGATCTTCGAACGTTGATATTTTTAGGTCAATATCGTCGCTGTCCGAACTTTGGGGCGAGTAACCAAATTCTCCAGACTTTGCTCGAGTTTGGTCTGTATAGAATGCACTATCTGGAGACTGCGTTCTTTCTATATCATTAAGCTTAGCTACAATAGGTTTAAGTTCTTTTTCTATTGTTTGCACTTTGCCTGTTAATTCTTCGACTAAGTTTAGTAATCTTACGTATTCTGCGTGTAAAATTTTCGTTTCGTCAAGTGCTGATGTTAGATTGTTGTTCGCTTCGGATTTCAGGGTTAGGATTCGAGTTTTTTGCGCTTCAATCTTCTTTGTTAGTAAAAGCACATCGTTTTGAATATCTTCTCTATTTGATAACCTGGGAAAATATAAATATATTAAAATCAGGTATCTGCGCTTGCAACTATCTTGACTATGGAGGGCATATTACTGCCAATTACAGTTGTATGTTTTTTTTTTTATATTTGTGTAAACAGTTAGCAACCCGTCTTAGCCAAAATCAGCTGGTAAAAACTGGTGGTCCAAAGCTGAAAAGCTTCGGATGCGACTGGAATTAACGCTGAGATGATGAGTTAGAAACCCGCCTAATATGTAATAATGCATCGTGTAAGACCCAGATTTCACCAATGTGGAGACGTCTCGTACAAAACAAAATCCTTCTAACATTATAAACCCGAAGGTTTGTTACTCTTTCTAAACGGATTTGGATGAATTTTGGCACATAGATACTTTATAACTAGTAGTAACACGTGCTTTTTTATTCCGATATTCCTGCGGCAAGTGTTATATCTATTGCTTTGAAAGTAATCAGGTCAAATACGATATAGTATTGGTTGTTCGACGCGTCGCCTTTCAGCTTTAGAAATTGTGAAAAATGAGCTGTATTTACTTGAACAAGGGAATTTTATATATAAATATATTGGAGCTCGGCTTTACATATTTAGAAAGAGTACGAGCATTATCATATATCAAGACAAAAATTTTGTTGCAATATTTTCAACTTACAATTCTGACTCCTCTTCAAGATGCTGGAACTCTAGATCCTCAAAGATCTTGGTCTCGTTGTCCAGAATGTCCTGTGCATTCTGGAGCTCTTCAAGAGTTGCGGCATGGTCTTTCCAGTCTTTCTCTATCCTGGATATGAAAGTTAAGTTAATAGAATTAATAAATCTTACGACTTCGGATTTTTTCTTACACAATCTTTATGTAAGTGTCATTAGAAGACAATGAAACAAAATAAATGATGTCTTAGAAATGAGCCTTGTGGGACACCTACTTATTGAAAGGACGGAAGGATCATAAACAAGGCCACACGACTATTTTCAATAATGACCCCTCGGTTACATTTAGATACTAGCTCAGTTACTTTCAGAGCAATATGAAAGCCTTAGTTTGCTTCAAAAATAACGTTAGTAAAATGTTTACAGCAATCAAAGGGTTTTCTCAAATCAATTTTCTGATAGAATTTTCACATCGTTTAAAGTTTAGACCTCAATTGGCTCCTTCAGCATCTCTCGTACTTAAAAAAAGCATCTAATAACAATTTTTCAGAAACTCTTCAATTATCGGCAAAACTTCACCCTAGCAAAAAAAAAAAAACGACTTCCAATTCAAAAGCACCCACCTCTCTACTTTCAACGTAGCGATCTCCACTCGATCCCTCATCTCATTCATCCTCGTCTCTTGCTTCTCCTTCAGCTGTTTTATCTCTTCTTCTATCCTCTTGGCGTTCTCGACTAAGTCATTCTTTTTTTTCTGTTCTATGTTGAGGATTGCTATTTCTGAGTCGTATTCACCTTTGATTAGAGCTTTTTCCATTTCCAACTGTAAAAAAAGTTAATTTGTGTTGTTTAGTAGTATGTTGTGATGACTGTTTTTGATACAAATAAAACTTTAATTTATCGATAAATTTATGAAAATATAAAATAACTTATTTTGAGCCACGGCCTGGTGCACCATAAATCACTAGATGCCTTTAGTAATAAAAATATTTTTAAAAATATTAGTTTCCATCAACTGTTTCTAATTTATTTATGTTTTGGTTGTGAAGAAGACATATACAAAACGTGATTTTAAATACGTTTGTTTCAAATTTTGGATCAGAATATCACCAGTATCATGAGTGGCTCAAGTTTTACCGTTTGTTAAAAAAATACTCATATAAAAAATCTTCCACCTGGTTTAAACTTTAGTTCAAAACATTCAAACGAAAGACTTGGGCATTTTAAACTAAACGAAATATATTAGAATCGAGTTTCATCAATGAAAAGTAATAAATATTGTAAGCTACCTCTCTCAAAATATCATCTTCCTGCAACCTAATTTCCGACATCTTGCACTTGATTTCATGTATCTCCGTCACCAATTTTTTCCGATCTTCTTTCAACTTCTCGTACTTAGTCTTCAACTCATCCGCATTGTCATCTAAGACCGCACTGTCCAACGAATCAGCTTCAATATCAATCTTCTTCATATCTTCTGTTATATCCTTAATTATTTTCTCTCTTTTATTTTCTTTGAGATCTTTTTCAAACTCTTCTAATTCAGGAATGTCGGCCATTAATTCGTTCTTCATGTCGGCAAAGCTTTGGTTCTTAGTCAATATTATTTCTGGACTCTTTTCGGGAGCCTCTTCCTTTTTATCGTCATTCAGTACTTTGGAATATCTAAATTCCAGGTCGTTTGTCAAATCATCATCTATCATAGGTATTTCTTCTTCTAGACTTAGCTGTTTTTCAATACCATCGCATCTTGGTCTTTCAGAATCTTTAATTTCTTGTTTTTGTTCAAAGTTTGGTATTTTAGAATTATCTACGGGAGGTGGAGTAGGGAATATAAAGTACTGAGGTGATGTTAGATTTTTATGAGCAAAAGTAGTTTTTATTCTAGTCCTAGGGCTTTGTGTGTTCGGGGACTTGGGTTTAAGGTTACCGTATACGTTATTTCTATAGTAAACGTTTTCATAAGGGGATCCTATAGGAGAAGACAGGTTGGGCCCGCCCCCACTTTGGTTGTGAAGTTTCCTAATCATAATCGGACTAGACAAATCGTGCATTCTCGGTGATGGGTCTTGGAAAACTGGGATGCCGATCTCATCCATCCTGCCAATGTTTTCGTAGTTGTTTTGGGGGATGACGACTTCGGGGGTTAGTTCTGTAGGGGAGGATGAGTCGAAGTTCTCATAGCTTGAGAGATTCCTTTGGATTGGGAGGGATTGGCTCATTGGGGAGCTTTTGTTATGACTAGTTTCGAACCTGGAACAAAAATTTATAATTTCATTAGGATTTTACGCCATTTAAAATTCGATTATTGTTTCATTTTCACCTAGTTAACATATGCATAACTGATATGTAGGTGCGTAAGCAATGAAACGACAGTACTCCGGAAATGCTGGTTTATTACTGGCCCACCGCTACCGCGCCGCCGCGCTCACGGCTGCGTACGCGATAAACGTAGGTACCTACATATATGTCACTCCTTCACACTTAGTTTTCAAACCTGGTGACAAGAACATAAACAAGTTGATAACAATTAATCATAATAAGTACATATATCTAAAAGTACACTGATCTAAACTAGTGACAATGATTAATACTATAACTAATTAACAAATAGGTAATAATCTTAAAAGTATTTCTTATAATCTATTAATTTCCTGTTAGGCCGCATAGATCGAGAGGGTGTGGGTGGTGGCGCTGATACTACGTCAACGTTGTGACCAATGGCACTTGGGGACTGATTCCCCTCGGGCTCTTGCACCAGAATTTCACCCTGCACTGCTGGCGGCTGCGGTGTTGCGCCAGTTTCGGCCGCCATTCCCTCACCCTCAATTGCCTCACAATCGACCCATTCTTCCCCGTCAGCAACATCAGTGACGCGTCCCGGTATCGGGTCGCAGGGTACGATTACTTCATTAGTTCCACCAGTAGTACTAGTGTTTGCTGTCTCTGGTGATGAAAACCGATGTGACACCGTATCACCTTCAATTAAGTTTGAGGTGTCATTGTTACCCTTAAATTTCATAATTTGATCAACATGCCTAATGCACTGATGATCCAAATTTTTTATATAAATACCATACATTTTATTGCCCATTCTATGTTTTATTACCCCTAATTGCCAAGTTTCCTTCCGTGCGCTGTACCATCGGGTCCAAACGACATCACCGACCGCAAATTGTCTTTTACCGCCTTCTACTGACGAATGAGCCGATGTTATTGATTTTGAGGGTAAGACTAAATCCAGACGAGACCGCAGGTTTCTACCAAACATTAACTTAGCTGGCGTTTCCCCAGTGGTACAGTGCACAGCATTCCTATAATTGAACAAGTAACCTAATAACAACTCATTTATTTTAACCAGAGGTAAATTATCATTTAGAATACATTTTAACATTTTTTTACACGTTCTGACCGAATTTTCAGCCTGACCATTACTGGGCGGGTGATAAATGGGTGACGTCAAGTATTTAATGCCATTCGAACCACAAAATGTTTTGAACTCTACGGAATTAATTTTAACATCGTTATCAGATACCAATAAGTTAGGTATACCGAAGGTTGAAAATAGTTCTTTTAGTTTCGCTATAAGGGCTTTGGTTGTGGTTCCATTATTCATGAATTTGCACTCTACCCACTTACTGTATGAATCGACAACTACAACATATACCCTCTGTCCTACGGTCATATAGTCTATGTGCACGCGCTGCCAAGGTGCGGTGGCGGCGGGCCACGGGGCGGGGGTGTCACGCGGGGGCGCGGGGCGCACGCTGACGCATGTTGTACAAGACCCTATCCAACGCTCGATGTCGTTGTCGATGCCGGGCCACCACATTCTACTTCGTGCATTACTCTTGGTTTTAATAATACCTAAATGCGTATCGTGTAATTCACGTAACATTTTTTTCCTAAGTGACGTTGGAATAACAATTCTATGTCCTCTAAAAAGGCACTTATTCTCACTTTGCAAATCAGCTTTGCATTGGAAAAAGGGTAAAACATTTTTACACGCTATTTTACGCGGCCAGCCTTTTTGCATATACTTAATAACTGTTTGTATTACCGTATCATGTTCCGTAGCCTGTGTTATTTCGCGTATCGTGGTAGCGGGTGAATCTTCGTTTAAAAACTTAAGCGCGTAAAAATGATCCACGTTATTGTCGGACTTTTCTGACTTACGCGAGTCCTCTAAAGGCGCGCGTGAAAAATAATCAGCTACTAGGTTATTTTCGCCTGATACATATTGTACTACGTAATTATAAGCCGATAATGTTATAGCGTACCTTTGAAGTCTTAGCGCTGTCGTAACCGGTATGCCTGTCTTATTATTAAATATTGAAACCAAAGGCCTATGGTCTGTTCTCAAAATGAAAGGCTCACTACGTCCGTACAAGTACTGGTGGAACTTTTTGACTCCGAATATGATAGCTGTCGCTTCCTTTTGTATCTGGCTATAGTTCCGCTCGCTGGACGTGAGCGATCGAGACGCATACGCAAGGGGTCGCTCGTGTGCGTCGTCCTCTCCGCGTTGTGACAGTACGGCACCCAGCCCGGCTGGGCCCGCGTCCACTGTCAACACGAGCTGGGCGTCCGGTTCAAAATGCGCTAATACACGCTCTGATGCCAATTCACGGCGCACTGCCTCCATCGCTTGTCGCTGCCTATTTCCCCACTCCCAGGGGGCGTCGCTTCGTAACAACTCGTGCAGAGGACTTAACAATGAAGAAGCGTTTGGAATAAAATTCCTATAGTAATTAACGACCCCAAGGAATCTTTTAACTTCGGTTACGTTTGTTGGCTCGGGCGCGCTCAGTATAGCCTTAACTTTGTCTGGACTAGTCCTCAGGCCGGCTTTGCTGATCACGTACCCTAAATAAAGTACGCTTTTTTTTAAAAATTCACACTTCTCTTTTTGAAGACGCAACCCGGCATCGTTTAATCTACATAAGACTTCCGTTAATCTTTTAACATGCGTACTTCTATCGGGTCCCGTAACACAAATGTCATCGAGCCAGACGCTGACTCCGTCTATCCCGGCTAAAAGTGTCTCCATGGATTTTTGAAAAATCGCCGGTGCGTTAGCTAGACCGTAAACCAAACGAGTATATTTAAACAAGCCCTTATGCGTATTAATTGCCGTCAATTCCTGTGAGGGCTCATCTAAAATAAATTGATTATACGCATTTTTTAAATCGATTTTACTGTATAGTTGCCCACCTCCAATCTTAGCAAAGACCTCTTCAATTCTCGGTAGAGGGTATTTTTCAATGACGAGGTCTTTGTTAAGAGTTACCGAAAAATCTCCCGCAATTCTCACTTTTCCGTTCTCTTTTAATACCGGAACTATCGGAGTGGCATATTGAGCATGATCTATAGACTTTAAAATACCTAAACTTACTAATCGTTGTAATTCTTGTTCTACCTTTAGTTTTAGCGCGAATGGAACAGTACGGGGCTTAAAAAATTTTGGAGTGGAGTTTTCCTTTAATTGTAGACTAACTTTAAATTTATTAAATGAACCCAACTCATCCCGCCACAGATCTGGAAACTTCTCCGCTAATTCTCGTGTATTACAATCGCTATTAACAATACTATTGGAACATTCTAATGATTTAATGTTGGTAGTTATAATTAAATTGAAGGCGGACATAAAATCTCTGCCTAATAATGGTGGACCTCCATTTTTGACAATGTAAATTTTGATATTTTTGTGTATGTTATTGTATTTTGCTTTGATCATTATAAATCCCCGTGGTGAGATTTTATGTCCGTCATAAAGACACATCTTTACATTGCACTTTTGTAGCTGATAACCCGAGAACTTTTTTTTATACAACGATTCCGATATAACGCTACTACCAGATCCTGAGTCTAGTTCCATTTGAACTAATTGATCGCCCAATATGACGTCAATTACGAAAGGCTTGTCAGACACGTACCTTATGTTAAAATTTTGGCACTCTTCACAACGCTCGTTATTTGGCTGTTTGTCACTGCACTCTTCCTTAGAGTCAATATGATAAACACGCGATGTTTTTTTGTTACCGCACATTCTTTTTAAATGGCCCTTTACACCACACTTTTGACACTTGTAGCCTTTAAAACGACACTTAGTATCACTGTGATTCGTCATGCCGCAAATTGTGCAGCGCTCCTCAAGGCGGCTAGTAGCCGCGTCCGCGCCGCCACTGCCCACGTGCGCCCTGCTGCCGTTGCCGGCGGCCGCACCGCGGCCGCTGCTGGTTCGGCCTTGGAATCTCGCGCGGTATACGGGTTCCTCCTTAATAGACACAGCTTCGGCTAACATGGTCTTCGCCTCTTTAGCACATGCTACCTGTTCTGCCAATTCAATAGCCCGCGATAACGTGAGTGTCGACGGGCTCTGCTCGAACAGTTTGTCACGCTCTGGACCTGCACTCAGGCCAAGGACGAAACGATCTCTTAGATTCGTTTCTAGAGCGGTGCCGAAGTCGCAATACGTTGCCAAACCTCTTAATCGCGCCGCCCATTCTCCTATAGGTTCGCCTGGTTGCCTGCTCGCACTATGGAAGTTCGCCTTGTCGACGAAGGTACACCTTTTTGGCTTGAAGTGGCCATCGAGTAATCCAACTAATTCCGTATAACTCAGGGCTTCCAATTCATTTGGAAACGCGAGGTTAAGCACTAACCGGTACGTTTCTTCAGTTAGGTGGCACAATAATATTCCACTGCATTTTGTATCTTCTACGTTATTGATTTTTAAAAACTGTGTTAATTTTCCTTTGTAGATTTTCCAGTCGCTGCTTTTATGGTCAAAAATATGCAACTGACCTAAAAACGCGGACATTTTTATAAAAGTGGGTAAGTGCCCGCCTCGTCGCCAATGATATGTAGGTGCGTAAGCAATGAAACGACAGCACTCCGGAAATGCTGGTTTATTACTGGCCCACCGCTACCGCGCCGCCGCGCTCACGGCTGCGTACGCGATAAACGTAGGTACCTACATATATGTCAATAACACTATATCTCTGTTATATAGTGTTCTGCACAAGTTGTATGCGTGCTATGAAAATACATTTAAACTTAGCTTAAGTAATAATGTACTACTATGTATGTATATATGTACTTTTAGAGGTATGAGGAACAGGGAGTAAATTTCACTCATCCTCCATAGAAATGGGAGGATCCGCCGACCAGACGGATGTTATGTCTGGCGGGCACTTGCCCGACGGTTGGTGTTGGGAAGTTGTATGTATGCTAGTTGCATGGTAAACTCTGCTTGCGAGATCTAGAATTTGTGTGACGTCAGTCTAACGAGTTGTAGATACCGCTACATACTTGTACGTAACGCTATATACGCTGTATACGCTAATACTTGTCTTAAGTTTTTTTCTATTTGCGTAGCCACACATAGGAATAAAAATGGGTCCCATGAGGTACTTAACCAACATTATGTCCTTTGTTTTATGAAGCTCTGATGAACTTTAAGCATGATTAATGACAATGATTGAACTTTAAGCATAATCTTCATATAGGAGGGTATAACAAAAATAATCAATGCAATAAAAGTTTAAAAACTTACTTATAATAACCGTCGCTGGTCTGCACAAAGTTGGGGTTGTTGAGGGCAACACTGCGTGGTAATGATCCATTTGTAATGATCTTATTGTGCGGCCTCTTTTCCGTCGGAGTGATTGGGATGCCTTTAAATAAAACAATATGTAATTGCATGAGTTTCGTGACTTTTTTTCAGAGTGCGCAGTTAAGGAATATCTACAATTATGAATAAAATTAAAAGATTTTTTTTTATTTATGTTTTTCATAATTTTGTTGCACCTAATCGGAATTTTTATATTTCACTAGGAGGACCTTCTAGGGCTATAAACGTTTTGTTCCACTAAAATGGCGTTCATCTAAAATAGGGTAGTTGACTAAAAAAAACTAATTAGTCCGTCAGTCAGATTTCCAAAAAATACTAGACACGTATTTTTTTTTCTTTTTTCATATAATTAAAAACTGAAGACGACACAGTGCGTTGTAAACTCGTGTGACGTCACTGACGCTACACTTTTTAGCGAGGAGTGACGTCACCAGCCACCACTCCTGATCTGATGCCTTTAATATTTGTCAATTTTTATTGATTTGATAAAACAAAATATAAGTATCCAATATTTTTCTATAATCTGAATGACTGACTAAATATAATATTTTTTTTTTTACCCAGGAAACATCATCACTATTCCCTTAGTACCTTGCTTTTTTTCTTTCTCTTGCAATAAGAAAAGGGCAGAAGATAACACTTTAGTCCTATCTGCTAGCGACGACCGGCAACCCCACCTCAAGCTCACTATAAAAGGCGCTGCCTACCCGCTCGTGTCGCTCTTTGGGCAACGGACACTTAGACTGCACACATCGTGTAAACTCTGTGAGATCTATATTTTCTATATTAACTAAGTGCTGCTGGCTATTGTTTGACATATTGTTGTGTGCTCACTGATTATTATTGTGTTCCTATCATAATTTATAAGTTCTGGTTGTTATTGTAATTCACATGGATAATACACCAACATTGGAACGTCCTGATTTGTTTCTTTAATAAATACCAATTCTGATCGCTAACATATCAAATTAAGATACTCCATAGACAGTTTAATAGTGTTTAAAAACATGACGTTAAAATTATGTCAGACGCTAACAAATTTACGGAAAATCTAGATCAGAATTCCGGGCTTCTGACGTCACAAAAGTAGACAACTGGCGGCGGAGAGTAAGTTATCTGATCTTTTGAACACTTCTTCTTCTTCAGCCTATAGATGTCCACTGCTGGACAAAGGCCTCCCCCAAGGCTTTCCACGAAGACCAGTCTTGTGCTGTCCATCGGCTTCCCGCGACCTTCACCAGGTCATCGGTCCACCTTGTTGGGGGCCTCCCTACGCTGCGTCTTCCAGTACGTGGCCGCCTCTCCAGAAACTTACTGCCCCATCGGCCATCGGTTCTACGAGCAATGTGCTCTGTCCACTGCCACTTAATTTTAGCGACTCGAAGAGCTATGTCGGTGACTTTGGTTCTTCTGCTTTTGAGCACTGCTATAGATATAATTATCAAAGATGATGAGAAGACATTTTGGGGAGTGTGCGAGGGAATTGCAAGATTTAATTCCCCCGTCTCCGTTCCACCATCGGACGACCCTTCGTACGGGAAGTTTCCACTCTTACGTTGTTAACACCACTACGATCCGGACGAAGCGTTTCGCCTCCGCCTTTATTCCACATACA
>JADWQK010002194.1:0-16764 GCA_017933935.1 Sesamia nonagrioides | reverse complement strand
GTATTATCTAATAGAAGTTTCGTGTATTACGTCAACAACTAACCTTATTTATAGCTATTAGCAATATAATAACCATGATATTAGACCACAGAAAGATATATTTCACGCCAATATTCAATTGAAAGGTGAACAGACATCTAGGTACGTTCAGCAACAAAAGTCGATTAACATGATCATGATTCGATAATATTTTTTTTTTGTATTCCACAATAGAAGCTCATATTTATGGAAGAGAGAGAAAGAGTCAGAGGATAAAAATAACATAATACGCCTATATTGTTCCTACTATTGTCCTCCATCTAGAGGAGGCCTGTGTCCCACTCCCGGACCACTCCCTCTTATCGGAGAGGGAGTGGGCCGTAATCTACACAATGCCGATTTCCTTCACAATTTTGAGAGCAGTGGTGATGAAATAAATTACACAAAGTATAGCGCCTGCTGGGTTTCGAACCTACGACTTATAACTTGTAAGTCGCGGCCGATACCACTAGGCTATCACTGCTCAGAATCAAAGTCATCATCATCATCCCAGCGTTAATCTCAGTCGCATCCGAAGCCTTTTCAGCATTGGAGTCTGGGGTCCGCTTTACCAGTCCAACTGCTGATATGGCTAAACTTCGACATTTTCCGTGAAGCGACTGCCGTCTGACCTCCACAACCCGAAGGTGACATCGAAGCATTGCAGTTAGACCAATTGTTGGATTTTTGAGGGCTCCAACAACCCGTAACGACTGCCACTAGATGTTCGTATGGCAACCGGGACCAACGGCTTAACGTGCTTTCCGAGGCACGACCAGACCAGTGCAAATATTCATATTCATGCATACAAATACTTGCACTGTGCGGGGATCGAACCCGCGCCACCTTGCGCAGCGATCGCGTCCGCTACCGCTACGCCACGGAGGCTGTCAGTGCTCAGAATCAGAGTGATTGTCATTAATTAAATATCATTTCAGCTCGTTTTATAGAATAAAAATTTAATAGAATATTTAGCTCGGTAAGTAATTGAGATTTCGGAAACAATAACGTTAATCGATTTTTGTTGTTGCGACTACACCTACATACCTACCTAGGTATAATAAATATGTAAAAAACTTGATATAACTTCTAGCCATATAAGAACCAATCAACTTGGAACTGGCCGTGTTCAAGTTCATGGGAAAAATATTGAAATAAACAAATGACAATCTGCGATATTCTTTATTCGAAATGAAAAACGGCTTTTATAAAAATGACCTAACTGGTATATTAATAAACGTTATGCCATTGGTGATATGAAGAACATTAAGTTAAATAAATCCATGATTTTCTTACTGGTGTTGCCAGCGTTAATATCTGAGAAGTAGGGCCTAGAATCAGGTAAAGTTTTACTGACTTTATCCATTTCACAGACTACTAAGAGACGTATTTCCTTTCCTTACTTAATACTAAGTAGGTATATCTACGTAGTATTACGTATGTCCAACAATAGCCTGGATTCTGGATGCTTGTCCAGTTAGTGGTGTTAGAGTTGACACTATCACAAAAAAAAAAATACATTATAGACTATTATTGAATTTAAAAAATACCAGTCATATTTAGCCCAATTTGCAGATCTAACTACCTACTTAATGCAGAACTCCAAGCCCAGCAGTCCAAGGGCCGTAGTCTGCTATTACAATAGTGACAGAATCGTCGGTCAGTGATCTCATAGTAGTCGATTTTGGCAAGTTTCGTAATCTACTAACAAAATGGCGTCATTATGACTTTACAGTGGCCAATCACTGACGCTCCACTCCATATTAATAAATGTTCAAATTCAGTTGTACTTAGTTCTTATTTCTACTTAACGGATTTTATAATAATGACAATACGGCAATGTCATTTTATCACCATTCCCTTAAGAGGCGACTGAAATAATTGATCGATCATTATGAATTTAGCAGATTACGAACTTTTAAGCACAATGACAATGGAATCGTGTTGGAATGACAAAATAAAAATAACAGACAAGGACCCCAGATAGGTCATAAAACAAACTTTATTAAAAGAAACAGAGGTTATTTTAAAGTTAGTCTTTTGAGCTTTAGTAGTGAAATACTAGTTTTGCAAACCAACTAGTTTGGCAAGTATGGCAAAGATGAGCAATTGTCTGTTTCGGTAAAAACCTGTATCTAAAACCATAATAAACTTAGACTATCTTATGCCAATTTGGTTCATCGTAATTTAATGCGTTTTAAAGACAGTGTAGCCTTTAATTTACCTACTGCTGCGAACAAGAGTCCTCTCTTCGGGACTCTTCGAGGAGTGGGTTGTAATTACCGTAGAATTGGGAGGACCCGGTACCCTGTTTAGACAGATGACGAACGCTTAGGTGGTTTTTTAGCCGGTAAGAGACCGGTACACCCCTCCGCGTCTCTGAGGATAGTCCATGAGGATTTTTCCAGCTTCGGAAAAAAGATGAGTGGGCTGTAATGCACCACTCGCTTTCAGTGGTCATTGGTAGATCATCATCATCATCTCAGCGTTAATCCCAGTCGCATCGGTAGACTTTTTTTTAGCTTTGGAGTCTGGGGTCCGCTTTAGCAGTCTAACTGCTGATTTTTGGCTAAACTTCGATATTTTCCGTAAAGCGACTGCCGTCTGACCTCCACAACCCGAAGGCGATATCTAAGCATTGCAGTTAGACCAATTGTTAGAGTTTTAAGGGCTCCAACAACCCGTAACGACTTCCACTAGATGTTCGTATGGCAACCGGGACCAACGCCTTAACGTGCTTTCCAAGGCACGACCAGACCAGTGCAAATATTCATATTTATGCATACAAATATTTGCACTGTGCGTGGATCGAACCCGCGCCTCCTTGCGCAACGGCCGCTTTCGCTACCGCTACGCCACGGAGGCTGTCAGATGTGGGCAGTGGTCATTGGTAGATGTCGTAGAATTTTTGTCAAAGTGTCAACCTGAGTTCGAACTCACGGCCTACAAAAAGTAGTGTATGTATTTAAAGTACCTACGATACGTAACGCTTTTCCTATCTGACTACTTTGAGAAGAAACATCGAATCATACTCAGAGGTCACAGACTATAAAAAGATCAATCAAATTCTCTTTCTGCTGTGGAAAAAGAGTAGAGGCCTTTGTCTTGCAAAGTGAAATTATGGTTAAAAAAATTTGATCTCAGTCTTCAGTCATGGATAAATTTAACAAGAATAAAAACTATTTCGTGTAAGATAGGTAGACACATTACTTATCTGCCAATAAATTGAGAAATGTTCCTTTTTTTAAAATCAAAACAACATAATAAAACAGGAAACCATATTTAAAACAAAAGGCAAATATTTATTTCAAATAAAAAGAAAAAACAGACCATAAATTAGTATTAGGTACGTGTATTCGAACTGACAATAACATTCGAAATTTCAATAGGTAAAATAGGTAAAATAAATGTGCGGGTTGACGATCACAAAGCATCGAATTTCTTATTTTTCAAAATAGGCTTAAGTTTTTTCAAGTTAACTGAATATTGCTTTTATATTATTTTTTTTTTATTTGCAGGTTTTAATTTATTAACATCAGGGCTTTAACTTATCAATGTTATTTAAAAAAGTACGTAAAATTATCACCTTTCCACTGGCCAGTTGCGGTTTCTCATGCTCCATGATTTTTACTATTCCAGAATTCGAAACTATTTGTGTGTTATTATTCAAACTTAAAACAGTGAAAGGATTTTGGATAAATTTTGGCAAAGAGATACATAGATGGATACTTGTTTGTTTCGTTCAGTAGGACGTTTCTGTGGAATAATTTACAATATTCATGCGGGTAAAGCCGTGAGCAGAAGCTAGCTGTAAAATATAAATACGACCAAAAAATTAATGAATTCAGGGATACTGCAGGAAGCTGAAAGAAGTCCTTGACTTTTTCTTACATCCCTAAGAGGTCAGATAAGGAGGCAATCTTTTGTAGATTTAAAAGAGGGAAACTTCTTATTCCATCCTTCGGTAGACAAGAAAATCACGTTAACAATGAAAGGCCTATCTTTTCCACGGGATATAAGGCCTCATAAATATTAAGTATTCAGAACAACTTCAAGTATTTCCAAGGAGAAACATAGCATTGAGAATTTAGAAGTTGTCTAAAGTAGGTAGGTATATACATACCGTAAAAAACTAAATAAATAAAACAAAACACACAGACAATATATGTATTTTTAAAAAATTGAATTGTAATCTCAACTATAAAAGGCCAGTATAAAAGTTGTTCCTTTTTCAAACTTGAAATATCGAACTCTAGCCTTGACGATTTGCATGACGTGTTCTGTCACATTATATTTTTTATTAAGGTTTTTAAACTTCACCTGCATGCAATGCACCTTGCTATTGGTCGGATAAGTGACGTCACAGCTAGTGATGGCTGCCAGCATGCAAACTTTACCGGTTTTTGAAAGGATGATCAAGACTGAGATCGGTAAATGTATATTATAGTGCCAAATCTAAATTGAATTAATTGATTAGGCTTTGAATACGTCAGTGTCTTATCAAACAGCTAATGCAACGAATAGTTTAAAAATACATTTTGGAGGGTCAGAATTATTGGTCAGATATTTTCAATCTATTTCCACTAAACACACAGAAATAATTTACATATTTGCTTCTTATTTTGGTATTCGGTTATAACAATCTGTAGTACTAACCGTTATTATTTGCGTTAAAATAGAAGTAATAGTACCAACTGTTTTTAAAACTATCAAAAACATCGACTATGACGTCCATGACCCTTTTAAAAAGCGTACTAAAAGCGTCAAAATTATCAAATGTATTGGTAAATATCATCGCCCTTGGATTAATAGGTGAAAACGCAAACGTTGTCGATAAGACGCAAATATTTATCTGATAATCGTAGATAGACTAATTTTGATATCTCTTTTACATACCTGACCCTCGTGCTAAAACCTTGAAGAGATTGCAAAAAGGGGTGCCAAAAGGAGTTCGTAAAGGAAACTTGATAAGAATCACTAGTATACATAAAATACCTACAATCAGTCTAATGTTCCCACTGTTCGGAGGTGTCCCAACAGTGGGATCATTATAATAATGTGGCAATCCAAAAATGGGAAAATTTATTAACCCACTCAATCTCTGAGAGGGGGCTATAATCCTCCGCCCTCACAAGCATCATCATCATCATCATTTCAGCCGAAACACGTCCACTTCTGGACATAGGCCTCCCCCAAAGATCTCCACAACGACCGGTCCTACGCCTTCCGCATCCAACAGTTTCCAGCGACCTTCACCAGGTCGTCGGTCCACCTTGTCGGGGGCCTACCGACGCTGCGTCTTTCGGTGCGTGGTCGCGACTCCAGAACGCGTCGGCCCCATCGGACATCTATTATCCTTGATAAAATTAAATGGAGTTACTTTTCACTGAACTGATAAAAACGTTTTGATAATAGTATTATTATTCGCCGGTCATGTCCTGTTAGATAATGGTGAATACAAAACAATGCTCAGTGTATAGATAAGCATTGACTTATGTTAGCAGCAGCTGTGATAAGACTCTGAGTCAGAACTGTTGTGTTCCTGTAAAATATTGGCCTCATTCTATTCATTCTACACGCATCATCATCATTGATGATGATGCGTGTAGAATGAGGCCAAGTTGCTTTCGTCTTTTCTATGCTCTATGGTCACATTCATTAATTTAATTATTAACATAAACATCATGAGGAGAATTTTGAGTATGAATTTCAATGTCTAGGAAGTCTAAAGAAGCGATCGATGGACAGAGTCATCGCAAAATCATCAACCTTTTTGATCGACCCACTGCTGGGCACAGGTCTCCTCTCATACAGATAAGGATTGAGCGTAACCACGCTTGCTCAATGCGGGTTGGCGATTTCAGACTTAAAGTCCAGGTTGTCTCAAGATGTTTTCCTTCAGCTTTTAATCAGTAATTGGTGCCCAAGATATACTTAGAAAGTACATTATAACTTTAGAAAAGTTACATTGGTACTTGCCTGACCTGGAATCGAACCCGCACACTCATACTTGAGAGGCTGGTGTTTTAACCACTAGGCCCCCACGACTGTTAACTGTGTACACCCATATAGCACCCTAATTACGTAACATACTATCATCATTCAAAGCCTGAATCATTTGTAGTTATTGGTAATCCACTGCTTCATATATTCTAAACAAAAATCTGGTCAACAAGGTAAATAAAGCAATGGTTGTTGCTGAATTGTCAACATATAAAAATGTGTACGGTAGCTGTTTGCTTTGACAGTGACGTCATCAATTTTAATAATAACAAATCTTCCTTGTTATTATATTAAAACAAAAACCTTGTTTATAAACATGTTCTTCAAATAGTAGATTAATAAATATTATGCTTCAAAAGCTGGTTGATTTTTTTATAAATGTTTTCAATAAGACAATCAGCTGATGTATTCTGTAAATAAGTCGCCATGATTAAGGTGAAATGACGTGAAATTCTATTCTATTTGATGACTATTGACAGCACAGCACACTTCACCCAACTGTTCACTGTCAATTACTGAATCTGTCTTCTGTCACTCTGTTTTGACTCATCCCGCGGTTTCACTCCGTTAGGGATCCAGGAGCACAATGCACGAAGACCTCAGTAGAGCCCCCGAGCGAGTCGATCTTAAAATGAACATGGACAAGTCGAAAGTCATGTCTAATGCCCATGTTGTACCGACTACGATAAAGATTGGAGACTCTATTCTCGAAGTTGTTGGCAATTACGTATACCTGGGACAAACTATCCAGATAGGAAGATCCAACTTCGAGAAAGAGGTCAATCGTCGAATCTTCTCATCCGAAATCCCGGAGTGTCTCAAGACAAAAGTCTTCGCCCAATATGTGTTGCCAATGATGACTTATGGAACTGAGACGTGGTTGCTAACAATGGGCCTTATAAGAAAGCTCAAGGTTACTCAATCTCATCGCCCTCACGGCTCACGCCACTAGCCACCGCAGGAGACGCCCTGGTAGGGAGACAACATCGAACTCCCGGCCACGGTAGGCGCGGGCTTGTTATGATAAGGACCAAGCTCGAGGCCTAGCACGCGTGAAACACGGCGTGTTGTGTTTCACGCACGCCTCAAAGAGATGTCAGCACATCGTGACGAAGCACGCAGCACACAAAGCAAAGCACGAAGATGCCGCCTGGGTCAGGGTTGCGGGTTGATTAAAAAAGAAACCGTTGTCCTGGCCGTCGCACAGGCAAGTGAATGAACATGGATGGGTTAATATTGGGTTTTCGTCAGTAAAAGTCTGGCACGCCCTTCTGCTCCGTCATTTGATGACTTCCCATCCCAAACAAATAAAAAAGCCACATGAAGTCCACAGGCCTCCCCCAAGGATTTCCAAAAGAACGGTTGGATGCTGCCTGCATCAAATTTATAAATTAAAATCAATTCAAAACTTGTTCCGTGATCTTATCGATAAAACAAAAATGGTTTAACAGTTTGACCTCCTTAGTCGTCTACGGATATTGAAAAATTTACTAGAAAGCTTATAATTATTATAAATTAATCATAATTGAACTGACAATGACCCGCTGACGTGATTAATTGGATATGAATTTGATTACGAAGTCAGAATGGTCGTGAAATTGGACGTAATGATAGTCTATCTAAAGAATAAGCTGGCACTTGCTTATTAGTAAATGGAAACGCTTCTATTTTGAACACAAGGAAGTAGGCAATATGATTAGCCTTATCGCAATCATGTTGGATCGGACTCCAGGGTAACAGAATGTATCTGAACTCCAGTATATTACATGAAGCGACTGCGTTTCCGACTTCCACATCTCCTTTACTCCTTAATTACTTTCTTCTTAATTCATCATCAATTACTTCTTGGTAAAACTGGTAGTCTGGTTCAGACCAATCTCCCTCTGGCGCAACATCGTTGGTCGTGTTATTGGGCATTGCATCACCTCGCTCAACTGCCGTCTTCCTTCCTATCCACTCAGTTTTTTTTTTTTTTAGTGAATAGACTCTTAATAAACTAGCGTGCTTTACCATTGACGATTGCATCACTGCTTACCATCAGCCGGGATTGTGGTAAAGCACTAGTTTATAAATAATTATATAAAAAAGTTAATGTTCTTCGGGACTTTTTGGCTCAGCTCTTAGGAATCCAGCACTACGTTTCTGGGAGTGAGTGAGAAGTGGGCTGTCAATCCAAATAACCCAAGGAATTAACACTGAAAACCTCACTTTACCTAACCTTTGAAGGTAAGAATTTTACAAAATTGATCGACTTGTGTGATGGCCCATTGCCTTCCTCAAAAGTTGGGCTATCAAAGCCATTTTATTCTTTCAAATCCGTTTAGCAGTTCCGGTTTTAAGTGAGATCATAGAAACAAATTCTTCAGCTTTATAATTACCTATAGATAGACCTTCGTGCTCTTTCAAATTTGTAACTTCATCAGGAGCTAAAGTTATTTTGCTAAGTGCTTTAATTGTTTTTTGGTCACGGTTCGGACTGTCCATTTGTATAGTTCAAGGATCTTTAAATTTTTCTGCTCGGAGTTGATTGCGAGTTTTAGCAAGTTTTTTTTTTTTATCATTATAAACTAGTGCTTGACTGCAATCCCGCCTGATGGTAAGCAGTGATGCAATCATTGATGGTAAAGCGCGCTAGTTAATTAAGCCTATTCACTTAAAAAAAACTTTGTGAATAGGAAGGAAGAGGGCAGTTGAGCGAGGTGACGCAATGTCCGCTTCCCTGGTGAGAGTTCTCTTAGTCGCCTCTTGCAACACCCACGGGATGATATGGGTTGGTACTATTCTAAGCCCGGTATTAAATAATAATGTATACTGATTAATCGTGAAGGAAAACATAAAACTTGACGATTGGAACTTCCAACCAGATACAAGCCAAGATCAATGTTAGTTCTTTTTCGTGGTCTTAGCACCAGCAGGTAACTGTTAAGACTGTTGTTCAGTAGTTTAGTACTGAATAAAGGACTGGGCATAAATTATTTATCTTTTAGTTCCCTGACACCACACTATTATGAAAAAAATTGTCCTTTTCTTTCTAATTCTGCGATTCGATTCGCGTATCTATTAGGCCAACCTGCGTAACGACGCCATTTTTATTACATACCATAATGTGTGAAGTTTTTGGTTTAGGTTAACAAAACAATGTCTAACTGTTACGATCTGTGCACCTCATTAGACTAATTGGCTAAGCTATTATACTATGTCATGGTTGTAGGTTTTGCTCAGTTAGAAGAGGTTTTTTTCTAGCATTTGGCGTTTATGATGTTAATTTTGCTTTTGGGAGGTTAATCTCAGCAGCTTCGGAAGTTATCCTCGTTCGGATATTAAAACGCAAAAGAAAAAAAACTTTTTTTTTGTAAAAAAGGTTGGATCGATTTTTGTTCAACAGATAACTTTTAACTTGATTAACAAATAAGATAGATATTATTTCAATATTACGTTCTCTTGGGATAATTTCCGACATCCACGTGGCCGAAGCAACTGGCAAAACTAGTAATTAATGCGGTAGAGTTGTTCTAACCTGAAAAAGGGGTGAAAGATGGTAAAAAAAAAAAAAATCTTTATTCTTTACCTACAACAATTTGCCAGCGACGGTGTTTCCGTCACATTACAATTTGAGCGTCTTCAAGGCTAGAGTGAATAGGCTCTTAATAAACTACCGCGATTTACCATCAATGATCGCATCACTACTTACCATCAGGCGGGATTGCGGTCAAGCGCTAGTTTATAACTTATAAAAAAAAAACCAATATAGTTCTAAATATTTAGTTGTTTTATGACATGGTAGTATTAAATTCATTCCGATATCCTATTAACCGAATAAACAATTTTAATTAATTTCATCCAATTTATTAATGAGGAATAAATCATAAGAGGCCTCGTACCGTCGTAAATGTCATACTTATTTATAAGGTTGATTTACACCTGACTGCGTAGAAGGATATAAATCATTTCTTGGAAGCTATCCTACCCATCATGTCCTACCCGTCATGACTTACGGAGCCGAGACGTGGACACTAACGGTCAGACTAGTCCATAAGTTTAAAGCCCTAAGGCTAGGCCCTAGGGCTATGTTGGGCGTCTCTCTGAAGGACCGCATCAGAAATGAGGTGATCCGACAGAGGACCAAAGTCACCGAAATAGCTGAGAGGATTAGCAAGCTGAAGTGGCAATGGGCTAGTCACATATGCTGCAGGACCGACAACCGTTGGGGTAACCGAGTCCTCGAGTGGAGACCGCGTCTCGGCAAACGTACCGTAGGACGCCCTTGGGCGAGATGGAGCGAAAAAGGTGGCAGGTAGTGGCTGGCGGTGAACTGCTCAGAATCAAGCTTGTTGGCGTGCCATGAAAGAGGCCTATGTCCAGCAGTGGACGAGTAGAGGCTGATGATGATGATGATAGATGCTTGAAACCTAATTTTGAATTACATTGAAAGTTTTAACGATACATTTGTGAGTGAAAAATAGAATCAATACTCAATGTTCCGGCCAAAAATACCAAGGCCAACTAAAAGCGCGCTGGGTTGACGATATTGTGAAAATTTCGGGTACTCCTGGATGAGAGACGCACAGAACTAAGAAGTGGCTGCCAGGAAACTTGGCGTTATCGCAAAGGTCCGGCAGTACTTCACACCAGGGCAGCTTCTAATGTTGTACAAAGCACAGGTCCGTTCTTGTGTGAAGTACTGCAGCTACATTCAAACTGCTCAGACCCGTCCTCCGTACGGCTTCACCAGACATCATCATCATTAATGTTCTTTCTGACATACCCCGTAGCATTACGAGAACATTAATGAAGATGATGTCTGGTGAAGCCGTACGGAGGACGGGTCTGAGCAGTTTGCCCGTGCAGTTTCACCCGCTAATAGAAGTATTAGGGGGTGTAATGCAACGAGTAACATGAACCTTTTACACAGTAGAAGTCGGGGGCAGTAGCTGAGCTTAAAATAATGCTCGTTCAGAACAATTGTTAGAATGAGGAAGTCGATCAAATCGGTCAAGGCAGAGCCATGCATATTCATATACCTAATGATATACATAGCAATTTTCATGTTTTACATAAACGTTACTTTGAAATGAACTTACGAGTTATTTGTTATTCAAATTATTTTTGCAGAGATCTAACAGAGGATGTATAACGGTTTCCGATTTGGGTTACTGTGGTGTGATTCTTATATAATTGTATGTTTATTTTAATTATTATTTTTGACGCAGTGTCTCAAGACAAAAGTCTTCGACCAGTGTGTGTTGCCAGTGATGACTTATGGAATTGAGACGTGGTCGCTAACAATGGGCCTTATAAGAAGGCTCAAAGTTACTTAAAGGGCAATGGAGAGGGCTATGCTTGGGGTTTCACTGCGCGACCGAATCAGGAATGAGGAGATCCGCAAAAGAACGAGAGTAACCGACATAGCCCGAAGAATTGCAACACTAAAGTGGCAGTGGGCTGGACACATTGCCCGTAGGACCGATGCCCGATGGAGCGTCGGGTTCTCGAGTGGCGACCACGCACCGGAAGACGTGGCGTGGGTAGGCCCCGACAAGATGGACCGACGACCTGGTGAAGGTCGCGGTGTCGGGGATGCGGGAGGCGCAGGACCGGTCGTCGTGGAGAACCTTGGGGGAGGCCTATGTCCAGCAGTGGACGTCTTTCGGCTGAAATGATGATTATTTTTGATGGCTTTTTGATTACGGAGATGTGAGATAACTGCCTTATTTTTTGTTAAACTAAAGACAAGCTAAATATTTATTTCTCTTTCTGAAAAGCATTACCGCGAGTCGTGGTTTAGTAGGATAATTCTCCTAATTTAAAACTTTCAAAATCCAGTCGAAGTACCTTCTCGGCGACTAACAAATTTCAGAAACTTTTCAGATTCATAGAGGGATGAGACTTCCTTATGCATTTGGTTTTTGGTGTTTTTTCTTTGCCTTGTGGCACAACTTGCACTTGGCCGGTTTTTTTAAGAATCCTCTCTCTAGAAAGAATATGTCTTATTCTATTCTCTTCTCTTATTCTCACCAAACAAAACATGTTTATAACATGTCTTATCTATCGATGCACCAGTTAATACTCGTGTACATTTTAGAGGGTTCTCTAAATCCATACTGATATTATAAATGCGAAAGTAACTCTGTCTGTCTGTCTGTCTGTTACGCTTTCCCGCTTAAACCTCTCAACCGATTTTGATTTGAATTTGGCACAGACAATCTTTAGACCTCAAGAAAGAATATGGCTACCTTTTATCCCGGAAAAATTTGATATTCCCGAGGGAAACCTAAAAAGCGCGATATAACCGAACTCTACGTGGGCGAAGCCGCGGGCGGAAAGCTAGTCGATAATACGAGCTAAGGAGCGAAGCCAACAAAATTCACAATTTTCGTCGCTTTTTGATATTTTTTCGATTTCCCCATTCATTATTAAGTCCATTAGTCTACCCTATCTTTTACGATGGAAATATTTATTAGACTTCGATTATTTTACCGAGAAACATACATAATATTGACCCAAGTCATGTCAGTACTATTTGCACGACCTCACGCAGCCCACATCATACGCTCATCTGTTCTTATCTCAGGCATGTAAAACACCTCATCTTTTTATGCTAATCCAATATCCGTATTTAAAAACAATATACCAGGCTGACTAACATTTTTCAGTCACGAATCTACCTAGAATCTTTGAGGTCAAGATGACTGAGGTTTGTAATGGCGTCATTGAGGATTCAGTATTGTAATCTTTTTTTTTAATAATTATAATCTAGTGCTTGACCGCAATCCCACCTGATGGTAAGCAGTGATGCAATCGTTGATAGTAAAGCGCGCTAGTTTATTAAGCCTATTCACTCAAAAAAAAATCCGAGTGAATAGGAAGGAAGGCGGCAGTTGAGCGAGTTGATGCAATGTGAAACACGACTTCTCTGGAGACTTCCGCGACCAACCTCCCGACACAACGTTTGGCGCATCCTACCCGGCACACATCGCAACACAACTGCTAAGACCCGTCCTCCGTACGGAGGACAAAATTTTAGTAATGCTAAGTAATTCTTGGACAAAATATTAGTAATTTGCTAAGTGCGAAAGATGATTCACAGGATTGTTACTACATTAAAGTACTTCCTTAAGTGTAATTACCTGTTTATATCCATTTTGTACGCCATTTATGTTGGCTAAGTTTTACAGCATAGATATCATCATCAACCTTTTTTTATAGTCCCACTGCTGGGCACAGGTCTTCTCTCATACAGAGAAGCATTGAGCGTAATCACCACGCTTGCTCAATGCGGGTTGGCGATTTCAGACTTATAAAGTCCAGGTTTCCTCAAGATGTTTTCCTTCACCTTCAGTTATTGGTGTCCAAGATATACTTAGAAAGTACATATAACTTTAGAAAAGTTACATTGGTACTTGCCTGACCTGGAATCGAAACCGCACACTCATATTTGAGAGGCTTAACCACTAGGCCACCACGACTTCGCATAGTTATGGCGTGCACTTATTTTTACACATTATACTACTTAGAACCATGCCTATGTTTAAAAAAAAATATGATTTATTGGTTGATTTATGTTTTTTGTGTTTATTAATTTTTAGCCTATATTGTCCCGTTAAAGGTTATTTCTTTCTTTTCTTTCCATTCCTATATCTGTTCAGCTATTGTGGACCAATCCTGTCTGTGAACTTTCATAATAATAGGGATTTATCCAAGGTATGAAAATCAAAAAAGTAATTCGTCCGTATTAAAAAATAAATAATAAAAAAAAATAATTAAAAAATTAAAACCCGTATTTTTTATTTTGTCGAATCTACCAAAAACTACTGAGATATTATAGCGTATTAATGTTACGAAATGGGGGCTAATTACGTCATCTTGTACCACGGCGTGACGTGAAGAAAAAATAAAAATTACAAGTTCAATATTTTTTATAAATCTATCTGATGGACATTAAATTATTTTTAGGATACAACCCAATTATACCCATATTCAACATAGGACAGCTTAGTACATCGTTCTGGTCCATCATTTAAACTAATTAAGTAGTTCCCCATACTATTTATTTAAGTAAATACCAATCTTCAAAGACAATTAAGAATTATCTATCATTAGTTTTACGATATCTTTACACAAACATACAGATCATGCTCTCTTTGAAATTATAGACATCGTGGTACAGGATGATGTAATGTAACTGCAATAATGTAGGGCAGCGTCTGGAATGGCCTTTTGAGGAAAGAGCCTTTAAATTGACCTGACCTAAGAGACAGCAAGCATGCATCAACTTGCAATATGGTCTGTGTTCTTTACTTGGTTTATTGGGAACAATGCCTTTAAGGAAGTTTCTTTGAGTGTTGCATTACGCCCCTATCCCCGAGCAGAGGTGGAAAAGTACAACGACATTCGGTAATCGCTAGTTTTGTCTAACTCCCGTGCAATAGGGTTGTGTCTTAGGTATGGAAATCAAAAAAAAAAAAAAAATAATTAGTCCGTCTTATAAATAATAAAAAAAATTAAAACCCATATTTTTTATTTTGTCCAAATTACCAAAAACTACTGAGATGTAGACAGTGCAGTGGGCAGACAAATGTTTCGATGTTATGAAACATGTGTTAGCAATATCTTTCAAAAAGTTTCAGACTCTAATAGGGACGTATCCAAGATATGAAAAAAAAAATAGTCCGTTTTATCCATACTTACTAATATTATAAATGCGAAAGTAACTCTGTCTGTCTGTCTGTCTATCTGTCTGTCTGTCTGTTACGCTTTCCCGCTTAAACCTCTCAACCGATTTAGATGTAATTTGGCACAGACAATCTTTAGACCCTGAGAAAGAACATAGGCTACCTTTTATCCCGGAAAAAATTGATGTTCCTGAGGGAAATCTAAAAAGCGCGATATAACCGAACTCAACGCGGGCGGAGCCGCGGGAGGAGCCGCGGGCGTAAAGCTAGTAGATAATAAAAAAAAAAATTAAGTAAGACCTGATTTTTTATTTTGTAGAAAAAGCAACTTATACTAATACTAGCTTTTCGCTCGCGGCTTCGCCCGCGTGGAGTTCGGTTATATCGCGCTTTTTAGATTTCCCTCGGGAACATCAATTTTTTCCGGGATAAAAGGTAGCCTATGTTCTTTCTCAGGGTCTAAAGATTGTCTGTGCCAAATTTCATCAAAATCGGTTGAGAGGTTGAAGTGGAAAGCGCAACAGACAGATGACAGACAGACAGAGTTACTTTCGCATTTATAATACCAATTTCGCGGATAAAAAGGCCTATGTTCTTTCTCGGGCAAAGATTGTCTGTGCCAAATTTCATCAAATCGCGGAAAGCGTAAACAGATTAGCATTTATAATCTAGTTTCCGCCCGCGGCCGCCCGCGTGGAGTTCGGTTATATCGCGCTTTTAGATTTCGGGAACATCAAATTCCGGGATAAAGGTAGCCTATGTTCTTCGTCTAAGATTGTCTGTGCCAAATTTCATCAAAATGTTGAGAGGTTTAAGCGGGAAAGCGTAACAGACAGACAGACAGACAGACAGACAGAGTTACTGCATTTATAATATTAGTATGGATAAAAAATTGGCAAGACCTGTATTTTTAAAAAACAACTTATACTAATATTATACTTAACTGTATTATAGTTTCGGAATAAAATGGCTGTGACATACGGACGGACAGACAGACATGACAGATCTATAAGTTCCGTTTTTGCCATTTGGCTACGGAACCCTAAAATGCAACGAATGTGTTTTTCTCAAAGCTCGGTTCCTATAAGCGAAACGAATTGTTTTCCTTACCAAACATAGCATTCATTGCCAAACGGCCATAAAAATAGAAGCTAATAGCTCTGATAGCTACTTATTTCCATATATATTTTACTCTAACAAAGCTATGATTTATTCGCATTCAAATAAGCATATATTTTTATCTGTCAAACTGATTAGCTCCATTTAAAGTTTTTTTTTGTTTTTTATAATTGTAAACTAGTGATGCAATCGTTGATGGTAAAGCGCACAAGTCTATTAAGCCTATTCACTTAAAAATGTTAGTGAGTAGGAAGGAAGACGGCAGTTGAGCGAGGTGATGCAATGTTAAACCCAACAACACGAACAACGCTGCTGCACCAGAGGGAGATTAATCTAGAGACCCCACGATCAAACTACCGATAAAATAACATTTGGCGCATCGTACCCGGCACACATCGTCATACAACTGCTCAGACCCGTCCTCCCTACGGCTTCACCAGACCTCTTGCCGGAACACGATGAATCGCTTGGCGGCAAGACTTTTTCTGGTGGGTGGTAACTTCTGTTTTCTGTAATTTGTTCAAAGGGTGTGTTTGCTCTACTTGCGCTAATAAATCTGTACTTTCTAAGGATTTTGACATAAAAGCTGCATTTGACATGACAAGGTTTATAGCGACTTAGCTTGGAATAAATGCACTAAACATCGATTTTTTAATACCGTGATAGGTGCGTCGTTGTACGGAAATAATATTATATTATTAGATACTTAGTTCAAAGGCCAAATGCTTTGGATCCTTCACTTAGTTCTCTAGTGTTTTAAGTTTAACTGCAAGGTTCTCCCATGCTACAGTAGCCTGTATTGCTTCATTTATAGAATTGATTTTTCTTTATCTGTGATTTCTGTGTTGGAGATTTGTGTCATTGCAAATGGTTGTAGAAGGTAACATGAGATTTCTGTCAATATTATGTGTGTGCCATATAATCTTTTGAATAGATTGCACGAATGAATCAG